>JAHWFP010114639.1:0-33188 GCA_023313725.1 Lithobius niger
TATGCAATTTTTTTCCACTACGATGAGGCAGTGTTGCTACATGAGAACAAAAAAGTCTAGAATTTTGGCTGAAATAGCTGTAGATTGCACACAAAAATCTATAGATGTTTAAAAATAAAAATTTCGCCTTCCTCACACAATTTAACTTCTTTTGTGATAGAAAGCTAAAAATAAACAAAATCGTCGCTGATCTTTAGGGCGTGTTTATACGTAATCGCAACGACTCGCCCTTGCATTCTCGCAGCTAGAAGCTAGAAATCATCTGAAATTCCAACATGGTGGCGATTTTAGCTCTGCCGTCTCGTAACGGAAACAGCCAGTAATGTGAGTTCAGAAGTGACTGGTAAATTGTTTCGTCAGGAGGAATTCTCTGTCTTATTGTGAGTGATTCTAAGATTGTAAGGATTTACTCAACCGATGTCGGATTCAGCTAATCCTGGTATCGTTGCTACCACGTCAACGACATCTTTCCATAGCGATTTAATTCTAGCTGCGAGAATGCAAAGGCGATTCGTTGCAGTAAATGCGCCCGTACAGTACGGCGCCGGCAGCCATAGTTAGATACAATATATTCTTTTATTTCCTGCACTTGCTCCGTGCCACTCCACAAAAAAGAAGGGAGACCTCACATCCACCGAAACTTCTGACACACTTACCGCCACCGGGGGGGGGGGGGGCGAGAGCTCCCCCGTCGGAGAAGCCTTTTCCCCTGTCGGGGAGTAACCGAGATTGTCGTCGGGGAACAGCCGGAAGACTGAGTCCACACGACGACATAAAATTCGTAAAAATTTGGGGAGGAAAAGCTCAAAATAGAGTTTTCTGTTTTGCTTAAGTAGTCCTCATCACCTCCATATTTAAGAGCAGCCATAGTTAATGCAGAAACGTTAACTAAATATGTACAAAACAAAAGTTGTTAAGGATTCTAGTTAAGTTTTCGTCATTTGAATTCGTGATACCAATGAACTGAGCGAAAATCGTGTACAGTAAGTGGCTAAACTGAAAATTGATTTGCTACGTTAGACCGTTAACTCCATGATTTGACAGGTATCTTAGTTATGAGACACGTTTGGGATGCCAATGTCTTACCAGTTATTTCTAAAAGGAGAACGCCCGATTTTAAAAGCCCAACGCACAACACGAATGACGGCCAACTGTGTGTTCTTGCTATGATTAAATATTTTTCAAACCTAAATTATTCAGTGTTAGTAAACGTTAATTTAATAATATTTAAAAAAAAATTTATTTATTAGTTAATTTAATTTGTAAATAAAATGTGTAAAAAAACACAGAATTTTGGTCACAATTAGGTTTTTACGACCTCTCATGCTAAAGAATGTTTACGAAAAACATCCGACATTTGCTTAACAATGTGTTGCAAACGTGTCTCGGAAAGCCCAAAATAGATCCTCAAATAGCATAAAATGCTTCAGCTTCCGGGGCTCCGCCCCGGACCCCGCTGGAAGAGCTTACAGCGCTCCCCCAGACCCCTAGCTGGTTCGGTGGGCCCATGCTAAAGTAGTACAAATGTTAAAAAAAAATGTTCGTTGTCTTTGCCCCCCTGTCAGGGAATCATTGCCCCCCCCTATCTGGAATTGGCTGGCGCCACTACTGCACACTTCATAAACAATAGGATTAGTAAAATCAACAACAATAAGTAGCGCCGGAGTGCGCATTTATTAAGAGCTTAGTGGCCCGAAGCCATGCAGCCTACTACAAAAACGTATAGCGCGTCCATTTTATCGATAATGTTGTGTTCCAGATTATTTCTGGCACTCCGTTTGCATTGTTACTCGTTAAAATTTTGAGGCTGGAAAAACCATTTTAATTTTGTTAATTAAAAAAAAAAACCTTTGCTGAAACCTATACAGTGCAACTTTTCACGAACGTGAATTGTGTCACTCACCATTTGGCCAGTAGACATGAAGATGCACTTGCCATTGCTTCCTTCCTCGCCATGTAGAAACTGTTGAGCAGTCGTTCTGCTACTTAATGCTTAACTGTTTTTTGCATTCAACTAACTCTGCAATCAGTTAAAGTGTCTAGCAACAGCATTGCATACTTGGTTGGAGATCCCTTGGAATTCCGCATGCAACGCCACAAACCGCTTGTTTCTAGCTATTACGGTTTCCAAGATATGTCAACTTAAACTTCGGGATTTGCACGACAATTCGATAAATCAAAAAAAGTGCGACACGATAACCGACGAAATTTTTTTTATCGGCGCGATATTATCGAATCATCGATTATCGTGCCACCCCTATGCCTGATACTGTCAGTTCTGAATAATCGGTAGTTATAGCCCTAGAGCATTTGTCGATAATATGGCCATTGTTTTCGCACGAAGCCTGTAACCTCATATTAAAACTAAAAGACTGCTAATCATTTTTCAATTATATCATTAGTTGCAAATTAATTAGCACGAGTTAGTTGGAGCAAAGCGACGCCGAAAGCCGAGTGGAGCTACATTTATGAATACAATCGAATGCAATCTTTGTAATCGCGTCACGAAATAACCACTGCGTCAATTTAAACCAGATTTTGCACAAAGATAGTGGTGAACCCAGAGATGGTTTGTTAAAAAAAATTGAAATAGGACATGTCGCTGAGGAAAAATGAAGGTGACAAAGTGGTGAGGTTACTGACGCTTTGCGAATGGATTACCGAGATCACCAATAGTCAATAGATTAACGAGATTGCCAAAAGTTTTCCTTTTTTTCTCCAATACAATTCACTGTGCTGTATAGTATCATGACCGAAACAAGTCTCCAAGTCCCTCCAAGTCTCAACTGCCTTAAAGTACAAAAATCTACTTAATCAGTTGGATTAATGAGACCGCCAATGGATTAAGTGCCATGGATGTAAAAAGTGCTGAAATTTCCGCCAGCATTAATTAATACTCAACTGGACGCCAAATTTCATAATTTCCAACAAAAATTCTTCAAATTTGCGGTTGCTCTGTTTATTGAAAAACCGCTCGTCGGAAAAGTCGGAAAAACTGCTCGTCGCAACTGCTGTCAACGCTATCCAGCGACACACGACGAAAGCAAATGGACAAAGAAACAAGATGCGATGACGCAAATGAAAAGATAAGCCACAACCCTGTCCCCACTGCAACCTACGGGTTGCCGCCAGTGCCCCATGTATTGTTTCAACATTTTTTTTTTTAAATATACATTTATGCAACTATAATTTGATTGATTTGATTAATAATCGCTTCGCTCCTTTTTGTCGGTAATGTAAATGATGACACCCGAGTTTATTTAAATCGGGATCAATAAATCGGAACTCTAGCTTTTGTGGATAAGGGCGCGTTTACGCAACGACTCACCTTTGCAGTGATAGAAATAATCTAAAATTCCAACATGGCGGAGGTTATAGCTCTGCCGGTTCCACAACGAAAACAGTACATAACGTGAGTTCAGAAGAGGAAGGGAATATTGTTTCGTCATGAGGAATTCTTTATCTTAATGTCACGGATTATACGATGGCAAGCATTTACTCAAGCGATGTCGGATTTGGCTAATCCAGGTCACGTTGTTTCCATGCCAACGACATTTTTTCTGTCGCGATCAAATCATTCTAGCTGCGAGAATGCAAAAAGCTAGCCGCTGCGTAAACGCGCCCTAATACGGCTCAGGTTAAAAACGTTTTCGCACTCAGCCTGTAACCGGACTAAAATTAACTCATGCTAATTAATTTCAAGTTAATAATATAATTGCAAAATAGTTAGCATTCGCTAGTTTTAATGTGGGAGTTACAGGCTTCGTGCGGAAACAGTAGTCAAAGCTATTAGCACTGATTATTCAGAACTGACTGACAGCATCAGGCATACTACCAGCTGCTTGCCATTTTATCGACAAGCATTGATGTTTTACGGCACAGTGAATTGTAGCGGGAAAAAATTCAGTTACATTGTCGATAAAATGGAGGGAAGCTGCGGGCTAGGGTCCCAACGCATTTAAACCGTTGTCGAAGCGATTGTAAACAACCCGGAGACAGCGTTGTGGCGCATCTTTTCGGTCGCGTCATCACATCTTGTATCTTTGTACATTTGCTTTCGTGGTGCGTCGCCGGAAGGCGTTGACGACGGTTGCGATGAGTGGTGGACAAAAATATGTGAGCAGTCCACACCACCTGTCCATTCTGTCACCTTGATTAAAAAAGTGTAATGCAGCTAAGAAATTAAATGGAAAATAATACTGTTTGCTATTTTGAAAACAGCATCAAATCCAGTTCCACGTATTCGTAGGATGCCAAGAGAACAGCAAAAATAAAATTCTATTCTAATGTTTTTGCCGATTTCTCTCAAGATGGTTTTTTTTCTTACAGTACTTGCAAAGTTACAACACTTATTAGCAAATTTGTTCTGTTTCCCAGAAGGCAAAAATTTGAAATTCTATCAAATCCGAGCGTGTAATTCTAAACAATGTCAGGCGTCATCTATATGAACAAATTAGGGCGTCATGATCAGTTACATTGTCGATAAAATGAGGGAAGCTGCGGGCTAGGGTCCCCAAGCATTTAAACCGTTGTCGAAGCGATTGTAAACAACCCTGAGACAGCGTTGTGGCTCATGTTTTCGGTTGCGTCATCGTATCTTGTTTCTTTGTACATTTGCTTTCGTGGCGCATCACTGGATGGCGTTGACGACGGTTGCGATGAGTGGTGGACAAATAGGTGAGCAGCCCACACCACCTGAGCATTTTGTCATCTTGATAATTCCTAAACAACAGGTCGGATTTTAAATCTTCTTTGTTAAAACCACCTCTGGATGTAATGCTATCAATGTATAAAATCGCTTTTAATTGATGCGGTGGTTATGTGGTTATGTGGATACAATGGTTGCTTTAGAGTGAATTTATAAGCGGAACTCCCCTCCAATAATACGTTTAGGTTGGGATGAGATTCACACAGCAAACTCACCATTAAACAACGAGGAAAAAGAGCCAACGAAGGTTCAAATTAACTAGTAGCAAGAAGACGAGCGGGTTCATTCTTGGCACGGCAGCAAAGAAAAAGGGCGAGCGGCCAACAATATGAACGGATGTGGCCTGTAACAATCAGTAACACACAAAATGTTGCTTCAATAATGCTGGCTATTAGAGCCGAGTTGAATACTTTCAAAGTTGGTTGAAGAACAATCACTGCATGCACGATCGTTGTTGCGGGCTTATAGATTTGATTTGATTTGAATTTTATTGAGTCAGAGACGGCCTTTCACGTCATACACTCAAATGTTACGCTTGGTGTCAAAACAGAGAAACGGGCAATTCAGCCCCACTAAGAATGAGAGTGGCGCCCTTCATTGAAAACACTATTTACTTCCCTAAGAAGGCCAAAACACCAGGGGTTCCAAGGGAGGGGGAGCCGGGATGGGAGGGGGTCTTCAGACCAACCAATCTGGGGGAGGGGGTTTCGGGGAAAAAAGGGGGGAGGGGTGCAGTCGGCTGCCTGTTTCATTTCATGCTGCCTAGTGCCAAGCATGCGGGAACTAGCCCGCCGTGGGTACAGCCAGTATATTTATAGTATTCTTTCGTTTCACTTTAAAATCATCTGATCAGGACCAGATCACGTTTTTAAATCGAAGCGCCGTGAATGGCTTGATGAACTTACCTGGCCCTAAAATGCTTTAAAGTTTTTACTTTTTAGTTTTTGTCGAGTCCCCAGACTTGTTCTCAGTCAGTTACATGTTTTTCCTTCTGTTTTTTCTTTTTTTTTCTTCGTCGTCGTTGTTGTCGCTAATTCTCAAAAAAAATATTTTTGACTATTTTAAAACGCAGCTTTTTACATTATCTCATTTGGACTCACAGAGACCACTAAAAGAAGCCAGATTTAAATTTAAAAAAATGTATGTTGTCTCTAAACTTCGTTTTAATTTACGGCGTAAAATCTGCAAAAAAAACTTTCTTTTCCGATTTTGGTGGCCAATAATCCGCATTGTTTTCTGGAGAAAAAAAAATTGTAAGTGATATTGGCTTCATTTAGCCGTTTCTTGAGAGAACAACATGAGATTATGTAAAAAGCTGCATTTTAAACCAGACAAAAATAATTTTTTTTTCAAAATTAGCGATTTTTTTCCATTGACTTACTTACTTTAGTCCCGGTGGGCACCTCTAAAAAAAATCTTACGATTTTAAATGATAAAAAGCTTTTTTTTTTATCCACCCTAGTACACGCGTCATTGTGGAGGCAAAATTAGCGTGATGAAGAGTGCTGCCACTCGACGGTGATGAACTCACCGACGTCATTCGGCCAGAGCCCGATGGAGGTTTGACGATGCCAATTGGTGGTGAATTAGGGCCAGTGATGAACGGCCGTGTCATTCAGTTAGGCTATACAAAGGCTACGCGCTTAGCCGTCCCGTTAGTTCCGATAAATGAGCCGAGCTTTTTATGGGCCCATTAACACAGACTCGGGGATGCAAGCTTCCATCAGCACAATGAGGGCTGCAATTGCAGCATTTACGGCAAATAAAAAAATAAATAAAACAAAAATAATGTCAGCACGGGATGTGTTTACTCCTGATTCACGGACGCCGGGGCGCTCAGAGAAAGACCTCAAATCATGTGGATGTTATGTAGAGTTACGAATATGACATTAATTTTATAAATACAGATAAATGCTGTCGCACTTATCTTCAGTGTGTTTCGCAAGGGAGGGAAAATGGGATTGGGGAAGAAGCAGTCAAGGTGGTCGTGGATTCCGAAGCCGCAACTTCTAAGGCAAAGTCTCATAGCAAAAACCCCCGAAGCTAAAACGACAGCCCCCGAAGCTAAAACGACAACCCCCGAAGCTAAAACGATAACCCCCGAAGCTAATTTGACAACCCCCGAAGCTAAAACGACGACAAGAACCCCCGAAGCAGTAATTCCTACAATGACACGGGAGAGCGTGTCAATTCTTTGGCCAGAAGTTGAAACCGGTATGTTCCTTGAAAAGTTGAAATTAGCACATTGTTGCCTCGATTAAGAATTTGCTCTGCGCGGGCATCTCAGCGACAAGTCTTAAATGACGTCACGCGTGAAGGACAGTTATTTTTTACACGGTACCGATCAATCAAGCAAAAGCGATAAACTGGGAGGGGGTGGGGGGAGAAGTGGAGCCTGAACGGAGAATGCCCGTATGTGGAGCAGGGGTCATTAGCCCTGCTCTTTAGAAAATGAAGAGATTGGGAGGGTGGGGAATAGAGGCGGCTATGCATCTGTTACCGTTAAGCGTACGCATTAACTGAATCTACAAGGTAAGTTGTTAGGAGAGGATGGTAAGAAAGGAGGCGGGGAAGGGGGAGCTAGAAGATGGGTGGAAAAGGGGAGTGATTCAAAAAGCAAAATTGACTGTCGCATTCATCGTTTAAGCCACACCTACCGAAAAGTGGGAAACAACCACGGGCGAAACAAAAACCCGGGCGAAGCCGGGTACAACTGCTAGTCTATTATAAAATTGTCTATTTGTACACATTTATAAAGTTCGTTTAGTAGCGGTTTGAAGTTTGATTGCTCTATTTTCTGAGCCATCGCTTTGGCGAAGTTTCGGATTCGTTGACATGGATCGACCTCAATCAACTAGAATTAAAGATAACACGGTTGTGTTGAAAGCTGCAGAGGATGTAGGCTAACTGTTGGGCTACATTATTTCGTCATTTACTTCGTTTTCTACTACTTTTGCCGACTGAGAGAATCCAGACTTATGCTCACTGAATGGATTGAATTTCTTCGATCAAGGGTAGTTCACAATTGATTAAGTAATTAAATAATTAAAGGATGGTAGCGAAAAACAGAAACGGTACCACAGAGATTAATTTAACTTGGGAAAAAGATTTTTAAACGGTTTTTTCTTTTGTTTTTCAATAATTCAATAACAATTAGCCTTTAATTTAAGGCTAAGTATTAAAAGTAAAAACAAATAAAATACTATACGGACACACAACAAAAACAAAGAATTGAAGTGGGGAAAAAACTGAATCTCATGGAGGGAGGGAAAAAAGAAGTCGGTAGAGATGTGGGAGAAAATTAATATAGGCAAAAGGTCACAACAACCGACAAGGAAAAGAGAGGGAAAAGCATTAGGCACAGAGCAGGAGGAAGTGTGTGACTACACCAGGAATTCGAAGGTAATGGCTCTTTTTTAATGCACGAACAGAAAGGGTGTTGGCTACTGCAGGCAGATCATCCCATAACTTAATTAGTAAACAAAAACGAACTCGTTTGATGCTTAAGGTAAGGTTTAACTGATTCAAAGTCAAAACAACAAAGAAGCACAAATAAACTTTCCTGTAAGGTTTCAGATACTGCAGTGTTGCTGTACTGTTTAGTCCACGTGAAACCTTACTGCAATATTCAAATGTTTTTACCAATTTTATTTTTGCGTACTATACTTCAGCTAATGATTGGTGCATTCTACTTGGCTACACGTCATCGCTGGAAAATGCTTAAAATCTAATCGTCTGAGTGGGCTTACCACAGCTCTACAGGTAATTGAGGGTTCGTGCGAGTCTTTGAAAACCTAGAAATGCCCTGGAAAAGGGCTTGAAAATCTTAAAAAAATATATATGTATCATCAGTAGGGTGATGAAGGGAAAGTCGATGGCGTGACTGAAGAACACTGAAAAAGTTTGGCCAAGAAAGAAGTCGAATACGTAACCTTACAATTGTCTTCCTTTGTTTGGGCATGAAGAGTTTAGAAATTTGGGCTCTGCCTTTAATTGCATTTACGTGTTTATTGGTTGGATACACCAGTAAGGTTTCACGTGGACTAAACAGTACAGCAACACTGCAGTATCTGAAACCTTACAGGAAAGTTTATTTGTGTTCCTTTGCTGTTTTGACTTTGAATCAGTTAAACCTTACCTTAAGCATCAAACGAGTTCGTTTTTGTTCACTAACTCGTGCTACTTTGGCATACCATGCAGTTTAGATTAGCCTTTTTTAATGCTTCGTATCTTTTATCAATTACAACTTGCACAACCAATAAGGAAATTAACCCTTTATAAGTCTTGCGTCTTGCGCCTATTTAAACACGTTTCAAATGCACTGAATTTGGCTCGCTTCGCTCGCTCACTCAGTGCATGTCTTTGTTTGTCGCAGCTCTCTATTACCGGCTTTGTCCGTTATTTGTAATATAAGACAGCAAGCTTAATGTGCAAGGGACATTTTAGCTTTAACACGGGAGCGTGATGTGAAATCATTATCATATCAAAAACCAAAACTGGTAAAAGGGGCCGCCAAGTTCCGAATGGCTCGGCCCTTCAAATGAGCGATATCAACACACCAAAACATACGCCAAGTTAATCGCACCGCTTAATAGTTAGAACGTTTAATGAAAACTATAACTACTTTCGGTAGAAATGTTCAAGTTTTCATTTAACGTCCAAAGTATTATTCGGTGCGATTAAGTTGGTGAATGTTTTGGTGTGTTGATATCACTCCTTTGAAGGGCCGAACCATTCGGAACTTGGCAGCCCCTTTTACCAGTTTTGGTTTTTGATATGATATCACTCCTTTTTTTTAATTGTGTATTGACTCAACTCCACTACCGTGTAATAAAGTGCCACATCAACAAGAAATTGGTTTTCAACAATTTGCTACTACCTTTTGCCTATATGCCGAACCATTCTCAACTTAGTCACCTCTTTATAAGTTTTTTTATTTTTTTTATTTTGTTGTAATTTGTTTTATTTCGTTAGTTTTGGTATGTTGATATCACGCCTTTGAAGGACCGACCACTCTTCACTACCAGTTTTCGGCTTTGTTCATTTTGCTTTGATTTTACAGTTGGTTTATTTTTCGTGAATTGGACGTGAATACCATTTCTTTGCAACGTTGTTTAGATTTATCGCAATACATTAGTGTGTGTCTAGACACGCACGTCAGTATATACGTTCTCATTGTCCGAACTTTGGCCGTCCAATGAGAGATGATGCCGACAATACTAACAATGGTTATAACAATATTTTCGTACTTACACGCCCACCCACGACATCCCCGTTACACCCCCAGGCTCCAAACCATAAAAGGTACGCAGTTCGTATTGTACTACACCCATTCGTCAAATTTCATAGCTGGAAGCGTTCCTGTTATCTCGGTATCGATGAATAATCACCCTATGGGATTTAACATGGGGATGAGAGGACTAGCTAGGTAGTAACACATTTTCAACGTTACTGAGGGTCAGATTTTGCATTGAAAGCAGCTTAGCTGGCATTTCTACACGAGTTAATTTTTGTCAGGTGGGTCATTGCTCTCGATTTTAACACAATTTAAGCTTTTGTACCGCAATATTATTTTTCCCCAAGTACCTAAAATGTGCCCAACTATGCTTCAGGATATAAGATACTGACGCTATGGCGTTGCGCTACAAAGGTTTACAACCTCGACAATTGAATTGATGTGATGTTTGTTGCCTAACTTGGCGCGACACACTAGCGTGTGTCTCGATATAAATCAATTGGTAATAAGGATAATGTGTGCGGGTGAACTGTTGGCTCACCACCATTGTTAGACTTTGCTAAATCTTCAGTCTACGCCATGCGTCTGGCGTTTGCTGATTGGCATTGTTGAATAATAACAATGTTTAAAGCAATGTAAAACAATCAACCTGGTCGTTTAGAGCTCCCTAAACCGTCAAAAGAATTAGAAATTAGACCAATTAGAAAAGGCCTTATGGAAAGGGCACATCTACGGAGCTAAGAACCAGCTTTACAGAACAAATAGTTTGAGCTGTAGAGAGGACAGACGAAAGGTACATCCCCAGAACAAGACCAAGACCAAGAACAAGAAGTTGTCTATTTGGCCCCTCTCTGTATCTCGGGTTTGGCTGGACTGAATTTCACAATTTTTAGACTGTAGACAAGCTTTGACTAGTCAAGGCTAGATTCCAAATTTGGTTTAAAATTTTTGAATTTTGACGGAGTTACAAGCTCTCAAAGTTGAAAGTTTAACACAGAGATCCTACGTCGACCCTTACCAAAACTGGCTATCGCCAGTGTTAATAATTAATAAATTATTTGGAAAATTCCTGGAATAACAAAAGGTAAAAATAGCTTAATTGTTTTAATAATAATGCCATAATGTCAACAATACCAACTATACTCCATTCTCTGTAATGGTGCGAAGAGTAAATGCAGTAGGACCTACTTGGCTTGCCTACTTGATTATTATGGAAATCTGGATAGAAGTTTGCAGATTTTGATTCGTAATGAAATGTTGGTTAACAGTATTTTGATGGACATGAGTAACCTTACTACCACAAGACTTTCCCCCCACAGCTACTTGAGGTGATTCAATAATAATTTGGTGTTTTTCCTCATTAATTCGGTCATCAAACGTTTTGACCTTAGCGAGTCTGACATTCTTTTTTACTGTATTCCTCAAAGCTTTTTTCCCCTATCTAAGAGGATTTTTAATTAGATCAAATTACGACTTTACTCTCTCATCCTTTTCATGAGTGCTTAAATGTCATTGTTTAGCCAAGGAGAGGCTGGGTTTTTAGGTTTAAAAATTACACGTGGCACATGAACATCCATCAACTCTGTAATAACGCCATTCAAGGTGGAAACTTTACCATTAACGGTAGGCTTATAAATAAAATGCCAAGGAGCATTAGCTGCACCAACATTAAACGAATTCATTTTAAGGTCTTTCCAATTCCTGGCTGCAACAGTACTTTGGACAATCCCAGGAACAAGCACGTCGTAAACACAAAGTTATGATGATTAATGCCTGGTTGAATAGGCTAGAGTCAATGAATTTGATTTTATCGTCTTGTTTAACCATTTCAAGACCACGAAGTGAATCTATAGTACAACAAAAATATGTTGGCTGGTCAACCAGTTGCGTGAGATCGTCAACGTCACAAATATTTCTCACTGCATGGTATCTCGGGGTGGAAAGGTTCATTAAATTAAAATTAAAAGTCGTAACTAAAATGTCACCATCGATATCGGTAACAAAGGCACCTTTAAGCCCTTAAGAATACCAGGATGCCTAGATACGTCTGTTGGCAACACGATTTGATATCGCATTCCCCTGGCTGGGAGACCAACGCCTAGACCACTCGCTGTGCTTAGCTCGCTTTTCTCGGGTTCCCAATGAACCCTCATGAAACTCTCTTTTCCGTCCGTGTACTTAGTCTTTTGTTTTTTTTGCCTGGGCGTATTTTTCCTGGGCACTGAGGGGAATAAACGCAACTTTCGTTCGTTACATTTCAAACGAAAGGGTGATTCAAGGCCAACTGACATAAGGCCAACACATCCTTTCCAGAAATGATTGAGCTATTTCGCATGCCGTACGAAGTGACATTATGACGAGCACACAAATTGTTTATGTCACATTTATGAGAGCGAGTCACGAACCAGACTGAAAAACGACAGAAAATAAGACGCGGGAAATGTTTATTTATTCTTAACAAGAAAATTCCAAGTCTCCACATTTGACGGTAAAAAGGCGAGCACGACTACCTCGTATGCCAAAGGTACCGGGTTCGAGGCTGACTTCAGCTGTCCGAGGCATGTAAATTGTGACAGAAATTTCCGATTGCAATCACCTAGCACAATTGCCACTCTTCGTCTGGCAGTCGTCAAGAATGAATCGTTAGGGGGCGGAGGGCGACAGAGTGTTGGCTTACTGGCTTGGAAAATAGCAGGAAGACGAAAGGCCTGGTTTGAGGTTAGCTTTTTCATCTTGGTACAAGATGGCGGACCGTGTAGGTGAGAATTGAAACTGATAAGTAGTTGACGCACATCTGGGAAGAGAGTGGGCCAAGGATTTTTTTTTTAAGGTAGCCGTATTTGGCACTTTTATTCCGTTTAATTTAACCTCAATATCTTCAATATTTTAATTTTCTTTTTTAAATACGCCCCATAAACACACAAAATAAATTAGGCGACGCATATATTGCAAAGTTGCACCAAAAATAAATAAATAAATAAATAAAATAACCTCAACATAAAAATGCTCATTTTATTCATTTGATTTTAAGTTTAGCCTGCAAGTTTTTTTTTTATAATTTTATTTTCTGGTGGTGAACTGAGTGGTGGTGTCGGGGGATTCGGTAGGGGGAACCGCGAAATATTGAGGGGGGGGGGGGGGGGCCCACGGCCCACCCTGGCCCACCCCTAGCGCCGTCTATGTCATCTTGCAGCACGGCTTTGGCTGGGTAAGCGTCAAACACCAAAGCTTAAAATGGACCTCGCATGTTACGAATTATTGCTTTTATGTGACGAAAAAACAAACAAATAAACAAAACAAAAACACGCAAGCCCTTTTGGCTCACCCGACATTTAAACCTAACTGCATCCTGGGCAAACCCGAAACAAATTACCTTTCCGTAGCGTTTCGGCTCATTTGCACTTGAGTCAGCCGTTTTATTTCATCATTTTGCAATTTACAAAATAACCTCATTAAAATTTGCCACCAAATTAAGACGAGAAGGATGGGAATGGGGAGTGGGTGGATGGATGCATGGGTGGGGGTTGTAGAGGGGGGGGGGAGGGGAGGAGATAGTTTCTCTTTATTAAAAGTCTTATCTGTCTCAGTGAATGCGTCCGAGCAACGCGATAGTGAGTAAGTAAATGTCTCTTATCCCTTAAGATGTGTTAGCGAAACTTACAATCCGGTCCACGAACAAACGCTCTAACTCTTAAAGTCGGTGGAATGATAACATTCACAATTATCTGCCTCAATGGCTGGGGTTAATAACACCTGATTGGACTGGCTACGCAAACCCCATTTGAGCTAATAACCGCCAAATGCCCCACATTCTCCTCCGTCCCCCGACGCCTTGGTTCGAGCTAACAATAACAGATTAGAAATTGGGTCGGGCAAACGGGTAAGGTTCAGCTTTGTATGGCACAACACTTAAAACAGAATCGCTATTTAGTACCTGAGCAAGGTTCGAATTACCGACCCCACCACCATCATGTACAATTAGACAATTGAGTGTTGGCTCTTTCTTCCCGTATCCAACAAGCTTAAAGTAGAATGTCGTCGCTGCTTAGCAGTCCGTACAACCAAGGAACAGGGTCCTGCCACACGGGGGGGGGGGGGGGGGGCAGAAGTCTCTAATGGCTAACAGGGGTGCCAATTTCTTTAATAAAATACAAAAATGTACCTTCACTGATATAAGCGCTAAAAATATACAAGTTTTTTTTTTAATTAATTTCTTTGCGCCTTAAGTCAGCCGAAGCAATTTAATGTTTGTGTGGCTAAACTCGCTCAATTTTGAACGTTATCAGATTTTTTTTAAAGAAGAAATATCTGGTAAAGGGAGGACCCAGCCCGAGAATTTGAACCGGGAAACCTCCGATCATCATAGGGCCGAAAGATTGTCCACTGAAGCAGCATGGTAGCCTCTCACGCTACCCTGGCCGGCAGTCCTGGCGGGGACTTTGCCAAGATCCCCTAACCAGGAGTTCGACCAGATCCGCAAACCTCCAGCAACCAGAGCGAACACTCTCACCGCTCAGCCACGATGACCACTGAGCACTGAGTACGACACGAATAAAGGTGACAAACTTCTTCAGATTCGCTGGCGTTGCCCCACCCTGTCAAAAAAGGAAAAATATAAGCCTATCACTAACAGACTCGCATACTTTCTGCGATGAGAAAGTTGTCCTGGTGATCGTTCATAAGGTCGTGACACACAAAAGGGCAAATATTTTACGAACTGCAATGAGGAATTTGCCGGATCGCGGAACAGGTCGGATTACCAGTGGCGACCGAAATGTTGCACAAACTCAAGAAAATGTGGGTTGTAAGGTGAATTCATAACTAACTGGACGGGCGCAGAGAATTATTATAAAATATACCTAAACCCAGAGACCTTCGACCGGTCTATTGGGTCGGTTCACTCAATTAAACGCGTGTGAGCTATAGCACAGCTATTTCCCGTGGTAAAGTATGAACGAGTGAAATTCAGTTGGTGACGTCTTTGCTCCCAAACCAATCCTCGAAGCTAAAGACGCTTGGCGTTTCGAAGCCAACAAAAAGGTTTGTTTCAACCAGTTAGTAGTTTTGACAAAATTAATGAATAATTATGAAATATCTGATCGCCCAATCTTTATTCCACATTAAGATACACATTATTAAAACAAAACGACGAATTTTTAAGAGATTGCCCAACATGAGAGTTGGTGACGTCATTACTTCGAAACCAAAACAATGACGTGCTTTTACGATGATCGTTTGTGACGATGCTCTCCGTCTGATTACGTTAAAACAAACGTCGCGATTTTGAGTCGCATTGTTTCCACCTAAGTAGCTTAGGCAGGTTCAGTGGTGTATCAGTATGTGCATCTGGTTTGTGGACAGTTTGTATTAGTTAGTGTGGTCACATAGCCTCAGGCCGCGGCCCCAATAAACAAGTATTAACCGTATCACTTTAAAACAATTTAAACAATTGGAGCGGTCGGTCCGGCTTACGTTTGATGATGAGTGTCCGTTCGTTTGTTAGTCCAATTTCTTATCGATTCATCAGCAAAATCAACTGCCAATGAGCTGGCGGGAAAAGGGGGCAGTGACATCAGACGCGTTTTAGCGTTGATGTGAAATCTCGCACTGTTTCTCGCGCTGCTGCTTAATACTTAGTGGACCGACCCGACAGAACGGTCGGAGATCCCTGACTAACCACGACATACCACATACCATTGCAACAATAAACACCATCATCGAAATAAGAAGACAAAGACAGCAGACTAGGTGTAAAATAAAGTATGGTCATCCATATAGCCATACTTTTGCAACGAATGGGATCTGGTAAATCGTTTTAGCGACACTTTTCTTGGACGGTATCCTCGGACCGAAAGAAACATCCTTCGCCTTCGCCCTCGGACGCTCTTTCTGCCCTTTACTTGGATACCGTCCAAGAAAAAACGTGAACAAAACGACTTAGCAGATACCATTGTTGCAAAAGTATGGCTATACGTATGTATTCACACGGCTGCAACAATGCTCAACAATGGTTGCATACTTATTTTGCAAATTTTTAGAATTCTTACAAGTACGACCATCTTTATAAAGCAATATGCTATACTTTGGATCACTACTTTGGATTTTCCAGCAGTATTGCATTCTAAACCTCCAACAATACCTTCTTTAACAACTGCAACAGCCCTGTCGTCGGCATTGTTCGATTCCGAAGTACTCCTTCAGCGAAGAAGGGAAATAAGATTTTGTCTAGTCAGACTACAACCAAACTTTAGTAACAACAGCCCACGTGTGACGTCCGTTCAAAGCGTATTGTTAATGCATCGTTGTGTCAGGCAAAAAGATCTGATGTGGTGGGATTGGAAGGTCCACCTGTTCATCTGTGGTTGGTGTATAGCATATCTGTAGTTTTGACCTCCTGGGGTTCCTATGGCTCCTAGTCGTGTATGCATTGTTATGCTCTTGTTTATTTTAGTTTTAGTGTATTATGGTAGGGCGCTTGGCTACGGGCCACTGCTCTCAATAATAAAGTTCAATTCAATACAATTCAGTGGAACGGATTGTTGCTTGATTCCGAGTTTTCCCTTCAACGGACAAGGGAAATGAGAAATGCCCTATCAGTCAACAACGAACTTATTTTAACCATATGGCGAATGAAACGTCATATCAAAGCGCACTATTAAAGCATTATTGCTCGATTGTTGTTCGAACTTTCAAAAAACAAGGAAATGAGAACTTCTTCCTTGATCCGACAACGGTGTTTCCGTTCTGCGCTGCTACACGAAACGAATGTAGGGTAATAAAAAAGTAACATGGCATCGATTTTGCAAAACGGGCCGGTAAGCGATTTAATGCACACTTTTTTTGGTAGAGCAATGTCCACGGAGGTGTAGGACGTCGCTCGATCAAAAGTGTACATTAAATCGCTATCACCGGCCCATTGTTGCATAATCCTTGCTATAATCATTACTAAGTTAAGATTATTTGTGTCCACATTTGCTTAATTTTCATTGTTTAAAAGGGCCACGATAAATCCCGTTCTGCAGACATAGGGCCTTCGTGCTGCGTCGGGCAGATGACCCGGTGCGGTTAACGCTTGCTAAAACCCTTTGACCCTTGTGTCGACGGATGTGAAGTGGTGGAACTGGCGGACACATTGAGAGATGGAAAGTATGGTGCTTAGGCCTAAGGAAGAATTGGACTGACTCCATCTTTAGCCGTTCAGGTTTTAAAATGGTCAATACTATACGTAGATATTGAAAGCTCGCCCACCATATAACCAGGAACGGCAGTCAGCAAAGGCCAAGACAAGACGAAGGCTTGGGGTTACAATTGGTCCGGGTAAATGGTACGAATTCTAATGGACTAGCCGAAAGACTCGCCGAGGAAGACATCTTAGTTTGGCAAGTATCAAGAAGGAAGTTAGTTGGTAACCAGGAGACCCATCAGGCCGCACGTTCTAGGCAACGACAACAATGGCGGTGACAAAGCATAGAGTATAAGATACAATTGTTACAAGGTGGTAATTAGTATTCATCGTAAAAATCGGCTTGATTTTGAAGTCTACAGCCAAAGTCATCAGTCCCAGGGCCACAGGATATGAAAGGTCGACGGGGACCAAGCGCAACCGGTGTTCGGTTGCGTCAACCCTCGTCGACACACCCTTTGATAAATCCCGTGTCAGTCTGGTTGCAGCAATGCCTTTTCTTTAAAACTAGCACTAATTTGATTTATCAAACAAAACATTGTTAAAAAAAAGTAGAAGAAATCGAGACAGTTAGTCATTTTCTTCTTGACTGCCCTCTGTGGGCTGATCGACGTCATTTTGCCCTTTGTAGTGCAGAGAATCGTCTGCGCCAGGTCTTAGGTGTTCACCCGCATGCCACATCTCGTCATCATTCTTTGTATAGGGTCCTTAAGTTCTGTAAGGCCACCGGTCGTTTCACCCAGGCTGGGGCCCCGTCATAATCGCCGCTCCTCTACCCAACTACTCCCCACCTCCATAGAATTTGTGCAGGTGGGACCGACTTTCTGGCTTCGACACGGACTGTTGGCCTGATGGGTCGCCTGGTCTTCTTGGTAGCATGTGCGTTGCTATGTAACAGGCAGTGGAACTTTGTGTGCAGTGGCAGGGGGTGTAGCTCTGGAACACTAGGTGACTTTGTCCATATTGAGGCCAGTAACGTTGTGTTAGTGGTGGTATATGATTAGGTTAAGTTAGGTTTAGGTTTAGGTTTAACTTAGTAAAGAGTGTACGGCTTTGAGGCCTTTTAGACTCTAATTAAAGAAACAAGAAACAAGAAATCGAAAAATCAGCAAAAGCATTGTTTAAAAGTCACACGATAAACTGATCGTGCTACTTAGCCTACCGATGCGAAATGCAATGGATCGGGTATGTGTTCTGGGCAAAGAAGAATGACGTTAACAAGCACAACTTATTCTGAACCAAACTGAACAGCGATTGGCTGCTTCCATATGACGTAATAAATTAATCTTTGAAGGAAAACGCAAATGTTGAAAGCCGAAGACTTGCAACTTTTGCCGGGATATGTTTGCATAGGTGCGAATTTAACCAGTAGTGAATTCCACCATCATCAAAGATTATAGGATGCATATAACAATTACATGGTGGTTCTTGTTGACTTGAGGTGATTTCTCGTTTTGCAGAATCCCGGTTCACAGAAATAAAACGGATTAAGATTTTTCTGCGAAACTGGAAATTTCCATTTTGCAGAATCAAAATATTCTTAAAAGATTTAACAATTGGAGACGTCAAAAATGCATTGTTGATTGGAGGGATTTTGTGGTTAGTTGATGCTGATGCTGATAATGGCTAAAGGCCATGCCACACCACACCGTTTTGTCCGGCATGTCCGTCGTCCGATGCATCAAATGTAGCCCGCGGGCACAACGCAGAGCCTCCGTTGTGTCTCCGACTCGTTTCAAAATATTTCATTTTCCTCCGGTTGACGGACCGGTGGAGTTGTCCGTCAGCCAATCAAAATGCTTAGCGCCACACGTGTCTTTCTCTCAGCGCTGGAGACAAAGATGGCGGCTCCACACCCGACCATCGTAAACTACCGAAAAATGAAAAGAATAATTATAAAATTAAGTGTACATAACTAGTAGCAATACAAGCACTTGCCCATATTGGTTTTAGTGGCACGAATGACCCCAATACAATGCGTACCTACAGTTTGGCATTCGGACGATTACATTCCTTTTACTTGGGGGAGGTGGGAATAAAGGGGTCAGTAAGCGTTCTTGGCGGACAGGTGTGGCAGTGGTCTCCGTTTTTCAGCGTTGCTTTGCCGGAGACGGAGCCGGACAACGGAGACGGTGACGTTGTGGTGTGTACGGTCCTTAACCCTTTTGAAACAGGATGCACGCTACCCTCCGTCACCTAATGGCGACCGCCTAGCTCGTCGTCATCTCCTAATGAAGATGAGATGATTATGAAAAGACGGTGAGAGGAACAATTTGGCTGGCGTTGTGGTTTCTGATGTCACATGTTTTACCGCAGCGAGCGCGTTAGCTCGAGTGAGGCACGTAATTTGGAAAAAAAAATTATTCTGCAAAAAGCGATTCAGCGAAACGGGACATGACCGTCATAACTGGTGTTAGGCCGAGTTTTGTCCTGATCTCTTGCTGTGCGAATAATTTATTACGTCACTTCCGGCCTGGACCGGAAGTAACTTTTCCTTTGAAGAAGACGCTATACCGTCGTTCTTCTCTCTCGCTTTATAATAATCCTTTATTATTTGAGTTCTGGGTGCAGGCAGCGCTAAGCAGTCATATACGCAAACAGCGGCCTCAACTCAAAAGTCACGCTAAGTATTACAAAGCACCCAACGCGAACGCCGCAGTGGCAACGCCGTCGGTGGACGCTAAACACAACAAACAGCCACGGAATGGGGAAAAAGAAAGAAAACGGCTGAGCTCGTGCTTTACAGCGACGACAAACGTAAACGGTTCGCCGTTCCGTTAATTGCGATTCATTTTAGCCATTATGGTAGCCGTGCATTGAACCTAATTGCAATGTTGGTTGGGCGGATTTGGTCTTCGACTCCTCCCCCCCCCCCCCTCTCCTCTACGTCCCTCTACGCCGCAATCCCCGACTTACCCTTCTCCACCTCCCAAATTGTAAAACGAACTGTTTCAGTTCTGCTGTTTGGTCGGAATTTGAATAGGGTATTTTCGGCCATCACAATCGGGTTATGCGAAGCGGGGCCAGTTAAAATTAATGTGCCAAATTACTCGTTAAAATGGGATATAGGCCTCCAATATTAGCGGTGGGTTTAGCATTGTAGGACATACGGGTATGCAGCGTCTCGTGCAACCAACGTGCTTTAACGGTGTTAGTCGACATCGAAAATCGACATTTTTTTTGTTTAGTTGTTGAAGTCTATTTTGCATAGGTGCAGTAGTAAAAAAAGTTTTTACGGCAAAAGTAAAGGTGATTAATGAAGTTACGGTTTGATGGCGTAAGTTCTATCCTCTAGTAACTTTTTTTGTAAATGCACGTATACTAGTAAGCAGGGCCGAAGGAAGCAAATTAAAAGAAACCAAATTAGCTAGGGGGTCTGGGGGAGCGCTGTGAAGTTCCCTCAGCAGGGTCTCAGGCAGAACCTAGGAGTTGAAGCAATCTCTGGTACTATAGTGTTTTATCTGGCTCTGCAGGCCATGTTTTGAACAAATGTTTAAGGTTTTCTATTTTAGTTAAAATGCAATGTGGACCACAGCAGGGGCGGATCTAACAATTTGTGGTGGTGGGTTGCTGGGGCAGAGAATTCTTGAGGACTTTTTTTTTTGCTTTTGTTGTTCGTTCTATCGACTAGGGTGTATTTTCCTGACCGACAGTGCCTTTTTGGTTGGTGCCCCTTCCCTCTCGAATTTCGGCCACGAAGCTACTTTGTGCCATTAAGTGTAAGGTCCTGATCGGAAGAAAGCACATTTTTGTGTTTATACAAGCTGTTAGCGGTTCCAAATTACATGAGGTCGGTGGGAAGTCGTGTGTTCGAGTCCCAGTCGGGTCAGTTGTCTTTTCTTTTTTTCTCAAATTAGTGTATTGTGTATCCTCACAAGGCCAGTCTTTGATGCAGATTGTTTGCTTCATTTACCCTTTACCTTGTGATTTATTCAGTTCATTTTAGAACCTTACGCTTATGTAAGTAGCATGTAATAAGTAATTGGGCTCCCCCCCCCCCACCCCTCTCTTTTGTATGTAGGCGATGCTTCCTAATTCCTTATTAGTGACTTACAAAACTTACTTTTGATGAAGTTATAATCGGTTGGCTGCTGTGTTGGGCTTTCTCCAAACTTTGGAGTCGACCACTTGCTGAAGCTTACTTCAGCTTTCCTTTAAGTTCCTTTCCCCCCAAATCCCCTTCTCTTGGTCAAGATCATTGTCCTTCGTCGGGTGCAAGGAAAATAGAAGTTGCGCTCTGTTTATGCATGCACTTGTATATTATACTATCACACGACGTGATGGTTTATGCCAGCGGGACAGATGCTGCTCATCAAAGCCAGGTAGGAAAGCCACGCGCCTGTTAGAGGGCCCGCTTCGACAGCATAGGCGTTGTGTGTGTTTGGATATAAGGAAGTATTTTAAAACTTGCCGAAAAGTGGTTATGCAAATGCCGCACCAGCCGTACCGCTCCCTACAGCCATGCTGGTAAGTGAGGCTAGTGTTAGTTAACTGTCACTGCAGAAATTGGGCACTTAACAACTACACGTTCTAGTTTAGTGAAAAGTCCGCGAAGGATGTTGGAAATAAAACGCAAGTTACCTGGAGAGGAGGGGGAGAAGGTTAAGGGCTTTACCTTCAAAGAATTTGCCAAACGATGAAAATTTGCAGATTTTTAGTGCTAGTCCCTAATACAATTCATATAAATTATGAATATCTATGAACGCTGTGCTACTGTATCTCCATTGGTGGAAAATGTTTTGGGTTTATAGAGCAGCGTCAAGTGACGTCATTTTGGCCACGAGATACCATTTGGAGGGTATAGCTACAAGGTGCACTAGATTAAAATGTAAGGGGAAAAACAGCAATTCTAGTAAAGACAGTGCTTTGAGAGCGGCTTTCTTAGGCTTAAAAAAAAGTTGTTTTCTCCAACAACAAAAATCGCGTGTTATAGGCTTGAGAAATCCAGTCTAATAGCATTGGCTTCAGTAAGACGACCTTCTTTTCGCCCTCCAGTACTCCTTGTAGCTAACCCAGTTACTGGTTCCACCATAGAGTTATACACATTACCAAGTATCCACGCGCCATTTTGTCGACGCCCCATTACCCCCAACCCCCCCCCCCCCCCCTTATACACATTAATACTACGTTGTGTCACTGCCCTATTGGCAATATCTTTCCAACCATACAAGATACAACAAAAACATCCAAGTGTGCCGTAAAAACAGGATTATATGATTGAAGTTTCACTTTACTTGTTAAAACGTACACGGATAAAAATTTTACGATTTTTTAAAATTTAAGTAATTAAATGTACAATTGAGAAAATTGCATCTGTTTAAGTGCTGTTGTGATTTAAGAACCGAAATGATGTCGTAAATCACAACAGCACTTAAACAGATGCAATTTTCTCAGTTGTACATTTGATTTGATTTAAATTAAAGAAGAACAAAGTTTTATCCGTGTACATTTTAACAAGTAAAGTGAAAACTTCAATCTAGCACCCTTTTTTTTACAGCATACACTTGACGTTTGTGATTCTAATCCGTGTACCTTTTTTTTTTATAAATTAATTTTATAAAGTAATGAATAAACTATTAAACCAATATTATTAATAAACTAATTAGTAATGAGGATAATGATTCCTCTTCAAGTTTCCTGAAAGTGTAGGTGAATAATTAATTGATGGCTCACCAACATTGTTAGCATTTCTTTATTCTGCAGTCCATGGGTCCCATTACTCCAGAATGGCTCGACTAATTGAAAATTGAGGTCTTACATCCTCTTTGACGATAAAAAACCACGAAATTTCTGGCTTAGATCATGTTTCAAATTTTAGGTAGGTGTAGTAGTTTTTTTCTGTAAGGGTGGTACCCCAAGAAGAAGAACAACAACAACAACTGAACAGTTATCAAATTTACGTGGGCTCACTAATTTTATACTCTTGCACAGAATTGCATAATTTTTTTTGTTTAAATATACCTTCCATACTTATCTACTATCTGGCTAAGTTTGGTCAAAAAATATCGAACACGAACGGAGATATTAACAGTTTTATTGCTAGTTTTGCTGGAGTGAGGACTTCAATCGTAGCCGAGTATGGCAGGCTATACAAATAAAATAGTTTAAGCAAAAGTAGTAGAAGAGAAAAAGACGAAGGAAAAAAGTCCTACGTATGTTAACTTTGCAACATGGTGTCGATACTATTTTAAATGAAGCTAGTTTAATGTTAGTTTAATTAATTTTTATTTAACTAGATTAAGCTTTTTGGGGGTTAGCTCTAGAAGCATGAAGGAAATATGTAAATAATTATACTTTAAGTAGTCTTAGAAGTAGGCACCTTAAATTGTGTTATAACATGCTGCCAAATATTTATTATTAATTCTTTTTATGCAGATTTTTATTTGATATTATTTTTTATAATTAATAATGTTTTTATTAATAGGAGTTAGTTAGTATTATTGTTTATATTATAAATTTATATGAAGAATTCGGCAAAGTAAGTTTTTCATCTGTTTATCAAAAACATTGCTTTTTGGTTTGTAATAAGAAGTAACGCCTGCCCTATGATGATTTTAATGGCCGCAGTATTTTGACTGTGCGAAGGTAGCATAATCAATTGTCTTTTAATTGGAGTCTGGAATGAATGGTATAAAATGTAATAACAGCTATTTTATATAAATTTTCTGAACTTTTATGTTAGGTGAAGATACGTAAATAATCTTAAAAGACGAGAAGACCCCATCAAGTTTAACATGTGATTTATTTTTACGGTTTTATGAAGTATGTGAAGTGTTTTTTGGGGGCAATTGTAAAATAAAGGGAACTATTACTTATTAATTATAATTATAATTAGCTTGATATATGATCCAGTAGTTTGATTAAAAGAATAAATTACTGTGGGGATAACAGCGTAATCTTTTTATAGAGTTCTTATCGATGGGAAGGATTGCGACCTCGATGTTGGATTAAGATACCTTTTAGGCGCAGCTGTTTAAGGGGGTAGTCTGTTCGACTATTAAATTCTTACATGATCTGAGTTCAGACCGGCGTAAGCCAGGTTGGTTTCTATCTTTATGAGTAAAAATATTAAGCCTTAGTACGAAAGGATTAGTTTTAATAAAATGTTTACTCTTAGTATTAACTATGCGTTAAATTTAGAATTTAAAGAGGACCCTTAAGTCAGAGTCCGTTTGATGGCAGAGTTGAAGTGCAATGAGGTTAAGTCTCATTTATGGAGTATTCCTCATTAATTGTTATTAAGTTTAGTTAATTATATTTTGCTCGTTATTTGTGTTCTTATTAGTGTTGCTTTTTTAACTTTATTTGAACGGAAGGGGCTTGGCTATATTCAAATTCGTAAAGGACCTAATAAAGTTGGACCTATTGGAATTTTACAGCCTTTTGCTGATGCCATTAAGTTATTTACTAAAGAAGGTGCTTTCCCTTTTAGAAGTAATTTTCTTCCTTATTATTTATGTCCTGTTTTTGCTTTATTTTTAAGTTTAGGGGTGTGATTAGTATGTCCGAGCTTCTGAGGAGTGTGTAATTTTTCTTTAGGATGTTTATTTATCTTATCTTTTATTGCTATTAGTGTTTATACAATTACTGGTTCAGGATGGTTTTCTAATTCTAAGTATGCTTTGTTAGGAGCTCTTCGTTCTGTTGCTCAAACTATCTCTTATGAGGTTTGTTTAGCTATATTAATTATTATAATTGTTATATGTGTATTTAGCTATGATTTAAATGTATTGTTGGAATGGCAGGAGTATTTTTTAATAATTACTTTATTTTTACCTTTATCTTTTATTTGAATTTTAATTATGCTTGCTGAGACTAACCGCACCCCTTTCGATTTTGCTGAGGGGGAATCTGAACTTGTTTCTGGCTTTAACGTTGAGTATGGGGGAGAATGGTTTGCATTAATTTTTATAGCTGAATATTCTAGTATTTTATTTATAAGATGTATTTATGTTCTTTTATTTATTGGGGTAGGAGACTATTTTGTAGGATTTAGGATTGCTTTAGTATCCTTTTTGTTTATTTGGATTCGTGGGCTTCTTCCTCGTTTTCGCTATGATAAATTAATATATTTAGCTTGAAGGAGATTATTACCTTTTGTCTTAAACTATTTTATTTTAGTTTATGGTATATTAATATTAATCTAAATTTCTAGAGGAATTTAACCTCTTTATAGTGTTTTCAAGATACTATTTGGGCGTAAGAAATTAATTGATTTTGTCTATCATCTTAGATGTTAAAGGGAGGGCAATGTACAGTATGTCCCAAAAGTCACTACACAAATGGGAAACTTGTCACACACCGAATCACTACACAAACTGAGCAAATCACCTCATTCATGTTTGGTCATTGCAGTGTGGGAAAAATGTTACTTCAGCACTGCATACCAAGGATCATCAGTTAGTGGAAAAAAATGCCACCAAAGCTAACTACTGACCAGCGTGTGGAGTTGGTACTCCTCTACGGTGACAACCACAGGACCACACGTCAAGTCGTGGAAGAATTCCATCGTCGTCATCCAGCCATTCCTGCCCCTAGCAATAAAACGGTTGCGGTTATTGTGAAGCGCTTTAAGGAGACCGAGTCCGTGCAGGATAGGAAACTGACTGGCACACGAAGGACTGCTACTGATGACGCACACGCAGTTGACGTGATTGCACGGGTTGCAACCAATCCCATCATGAGCACTCGGCAGATTGGCCTGGATGCAGGTATAAGTAAAAGTGCTGTGTCCAGAATCATGAAACGAGAGAAGCATCATCCCTATCGCTGTAAAGCCGTCCATACAATACAGGATGGGGACCCGCCACGACGTACAGCATTCTGTGACTGGGCACTGGGGCAGGAAGCCACTGACCCGGACTTTACCGCAAACATTATCTTTTCCTATGAGTGCCTCTTCCACATGGATGGTCGCGTCCACACGCACAACGTGCGGTATTGGAGCGCAACCAATCCTCATTGGTTCCGTCCATGTCGTGACCAAGGTGCCGCCAGGGTGATGGTATGGGCCGGCATTTGGCGAAACAGGGTTGTAGAACTGTTTTTCTTTGACAATAATGTGTCAGGTTCCAGCTATCTCACCCTGCTTGAGGGACGATTACAGGACTGGATTGATGAACAACCCCTTGCCGCTGTTCGACGTATGTGGTATCAACAGGATGGCGCCCCTCCCCACTTTTCATTGGCGGCCCGGGTCCACTTGGACAGTGTGTTTCCTGGAAGATGGATAGGCCATGCAGGGCCTGTTGCATGGCCACCACGTTCCCCCGATCTCACCCCACTGGACTTTTACCTGTGGGGTTACGTGAAACAAGAGGTTTTCCAAACACAGCCAACCTCAATGCAGTACTTACGCGCACGAATTGTTGACGCGTGTTCAACTGTACCACCCGAGACGCTAGATGCTGTCCGCCGTGATCTTTCTCAACGCTTGGAAGCGTGCATCGCTACTGGAGGAGGCCACATTGAACATTTGTAATCCGTCCCTGTAACATCAGTAACGGAAAAATAAAGGCATATTTATCCCATTTGTGTAGTGACTTTTGAGACATACTGTATATTATAAAATATGTAATTGTTAATACTTGCCCAATTCCTTCATAGGGAGGCTCCACTGGCCGGGCTCCAATTCATGTTAATAGTAAAACGTTGTTTACTAGTAATCAGAAGATTAGTTTAGAAATAAAATATATTGTGTTTGATGATCTTTTTCGTTTTACTGTTAGTGGTAGAGTTAATAAAATTAAGATTGAAAATATGAGTGCTATTACTCCTCCTAGTTTATCAGGAATTGAGCGTAAGATTACATAAGCAAATAAGAAATATCATTCGGGTTGGATATGTACTGGTGTTACTAAAGGGTTTGCTTTAATAAAGTTTTCTACATCTCCAAGGTCATAAGGGAAAAATAAGGATACTATAATGATGAATATTATAATTATTAGAAATCCTAAGGAATCCCTTGTTGAGAAGTATGGGTGAAAGGGAATTTTGAAAATGTTTATTTTTATTCCTAAAGGGTTATTTGATCCCGTTTGGTGTAAGAATAATAGATGAAGGATTACAAGAAAAGCTACGATGAAAGGTAGAATAAAATGGAAGGCAAAAAAGCGTGCTAAAGTGGCATTATCTACTGCAAATCCTCCTCATAACCATTGTACAATTATTCCCCCTACGTATGGAATTGCAGAGAGAAGTTTAGTAATTACTGTTGCCCCTCAGAAGGATATTTGTCCTCATGGTAAAACATATCCTACAAAGGCTGTTATTATGACTAAGAGGAGTAGGGCAACACCTGTTGTTCAAGTAATTTCTAATTTATATGATCCAAAATATATTCCTCGACCCACATGTAAATAAAGACAAATAACGAATACCGAGGCTCCATTTGCGTGGATTGTTCGTATTAATCATCCTCTATTTACATCTCGACAGATGTGTAATACTGTTTCGAAAGCAATTGTGACATCTCCAGAATAGTGTATAGCTAGAAATAACCCTGTTAAGATTTGTACTCCTAGGCATAATCCTGAGGGAGCCAAAATTCCATATATAAGAGATTCTTGTTGGTGAAGGAAGATCTACCAGGGATCCATTGGCGATTTTAATTAACGGCTGGTTACCGAAATGTCGTTAACGAAATCCTTTTGTTTTTACGGTCGCGTGTCTTCCTGTAGTGGTTAAATGCGACGATCAAATGTTGTTATTTCATTGAGTTAGGTTGAGAAAGCCTTTTAGCTATAAGAAAGCAACGATGTTTTAATTTACCATTGTTTTTAAACTAATTTTTGGACGCTCAAATCGAATGGTGAAAACAGTTTTTTTCTATGTGGTACCATTCCATTCCGGAGTTTCACACAATTGCTCGACTCAATTGCTCGACAACGACGTCTAGTGACGAGAAATAGTACCTTAAACGGAAATGTAGAATAATCTATTGTTATGTAAAACTAGTTGGCAACCCCTCTAACCTGTCTACCTCTTTACCTGGATTGCAGAAGTTTTCGCTCGCGAGGTATTTCTCAGGTGGCTTTGAGGAAGTAGGCAGTAGTCACCATAACTGATAACAGATGGCGCCACACGTTCTCATTCTGAGGGTTGCTGCGTTGGTGACACCCTCGCTGTCTGCGAGATCTGTACGATAACCGCACTCTGGCCGTGTTAATAATGGAGATGCTTGTTGTATCGAATATAGACACACGCTAGTGTGACGCTCCAAGTTAGGCAACAAACAACACATCAATTCATTTATCGAGGTAGGTTGTAAACCATTGTAGCGCGACGCCATAGCGTCAGTGTCTTATATTTTGAAGCATAGTTGCGCACATTTCAGGTACTTGGGGAAAAATAATAATGCGGTACAAAAGCTTAAATTGTGTTTGAGAGCAATGACCCACCTGACAAAAATTAACTCATGTAGGAAAGCCAGCTAAGCTGCTTTCAATGCAAAATCTGACCCTCAATAACGTTGAAAATGTGTTACTACAGCTAGCTAGTCCGCTCATCCCCATGTTAAATCCCATAGGGTGATTATTCATCGATACCGAGATAACGGTTAGGCTTTCAGCTATGAAATTGGACGAATGGGTGGAGTACAATACGAACTGCATACCTTTTATGGTTTGGAGACTGGGGGTGTAACGAAGATGGCATGGGAGGGCGCGTAAGTGAGAAAATATTGCTATAAGCATTATTAATATCGTAGGCATCGTCTCTCATTGGACGGCCAAAGTTCGGATAATGGGAACGTGTATACTGAAGTGCGTACCTAGACACACACCAATGTATTAGACGGGACGGAAACCCAATGGGCTCGAAATTGGTTAACTAAATACGGATGCAAACCTATTTACGTTGTCTTTTGGACTTATATGTCAGACTGCCTGAGCGGGGAATCAAACCCACGATTCACACACTAATGTATTACAATAAATCTAAACAACGTTGCAAAGAAATTGTATTCACGTCCAATTCACAAAAAATAAACAAACTGTGAAAACAATGCAAAATAAACAAAGCCAAAAACTGGTAAAGGGCCAGCAAGTTGAGAGTGGTTCGGCCCTTCAAAGGAGTGATATCAACACACCAAAACTAACGAAATAAAACAAATTACAACAAAATTAAAACCAAACCATAAACATATAAAGAGGTGACTAAGTTGAGAATGGTCCGGCCTATAGGCAAAAAGTAGTAGCAAATTGTTGAAAACCAATTTCTTGTTGACGTGCCACTTTATTACACATTTGCACGGCAGTGGAGTTCAGTCAATACACAATTAAAAAAAAAAGAACTGATGTATCAAAAACCAAAACTGGTAAAAGGTACCGCAAAGTTCCGAATGGTTCTGCCCTTCAAAGAAGTGATATCAACAAACCAAAACATTCGCCAACTTAATCACACCGAATAATACTTTGGACGTTAAATGAAAACTTGAACATTGCTTCCGAAAGTAGCAATGTTCTAGTTTTCATTTAACATTAGAACTATTAAACGGTTCGATTAACTAGGCCAATGTTATCATATTGTCACTACACCTGAATTGTCGTATTACCTGGATTGCCTTTCAAGGTGCGTATACGTCAAAAGCAGAGAAACTCTAGCAGTACAGATAAGAAAAATGACAAATGCAACCCTGTTTCCGTTGCCTTTTAGACTTACAAACGTATTAGACTGCCAGAGCGGGAAATGAATCCTCGACCTTAGGGTATATTTATAATATTGATTCCTACGCGTACGCGTGACGCTCGGCGCTTGAAACTCGAGTTTTTCCCATGTTCAACGCTGACGTGCGACCGTTTATAATTGTAGAGCAAGTTAGCCAACGCGCGCGTTTTGCTATTTTCAAGCGTCACGCGAATATCTACTGGACCTAGACCGGTGAGGGCCAAGCTACGCTCGCACGCTTAGTAGATGCATGCTGGGATAAAAAAATGGTGGCATCAACGGATTCCATCGGCGCCGATCAGCGCCATAAGAAAGGAAAACGTGGTGTGCTAAAAGGTTGAATGCTCAAAATAAACGGCCAGATATCTTAATTACAGTGACCTTGACCCGTATGGCGTCGAATCTTGGTGCTATAGAAGGGGAAGTTGTGAAACAGCATAGTTGGAACGGAGTATCGGCCAGCATTATCAAGCTCATGTGCCTGCTCACGCGTTTGATTTGTAAATGAAAGAGCGTTTGCTTTAGCGTGACGATACCACAAGCGGGACAAGCCGATTGTCCGCGCCATGAACTGGCGTGCGCGTCGAGCGTCGAGGCTCATGCATAAGCCTTTATATTGTAAACGCAGCCTTAGGCTCCAAAGGCCTGAATCCTACATTATGACGAACACGGCCTGTTTTTTTAGTCTTCTATACAACCCAACCGGCTGACAAGGCTATTGTAACGACTTTGTCCGTCCGTCTGTCCGTCGCTTTTTTCAAACTCAAAACGGTACTAGTTAGAGGGAGCCGGTTTTTACGATTAGATACAGCGACCAAAAATTAGATAAAAAAAAAATACGGCAAATTAAAACATCATAGCTTCCTTATAGCTAATAGGTTTTTTCGATGTAACTTAATGAAATAATATCATTTAATTGTTGCATTTAAACACTACACGAAGACACACAACCGTTAACGACACACATTAGCTTCATTTAAAATGGTCTTGACACCGTGTTGCATGAATGAATAGGCTTACTCTCGAACCAAATCCTCCCGGTTAACGGCTACTTACGAAATTAAAACGGCTAAAAAATGACTAAAACTAGGCCTAAAAGCAGAAAAGTAGACCTTTAATCACGTTGCCATGGTAACGTCAAGTCTCCTCACCATGTTGCGTCAATGAATAAGCCGTACTCTTGATCCTAACTCTCCGTTAGCTGCTACTTACGAAATTAAAACGGCAGGTAAATATTAGGCCTAAAGCTGACAATTGCGCCTGAAAGCGAACTAGGCCTGAAAGCGAACATGTTTTTAACCGACAATAGTGATTATTACTACTTTTAGATTATAATAGAGAGTGCTGTTGCATTGCGTGATAGAGGTGTGCGCCTCAACTTTTTCGAAAGTGGCGGAAGTGTACAAGGCCAGTTGCGACTAGGTAGTATAGCTGCAGCCGCTTGTTTTTATGGGTTTGCATCTGCGTTTATTTATTACAAGTCTAGCCCGTTTGGATTTTCGTCCTGTTAGTAGCCTACTCATTTGATCACGCACATCATAATATTATTCCTTAAAAAAACTGATCCCAACCTAAATTTCAGCATAAAACGGAATAATAAAAAAATCAAAAAATATTTATGAACATAATATGCTCCCGAATTACTACCCTGTTCATCGCTGGCGAAGGGTCGGGGCGATAGTTGTGACAGCTTTTTCGGTGCTGGGGTAGGAGAGGGGGTGAGGGGGGGGGGGTGCAGAAGTTGTGACAGAGGGAAACGAGAGGTTTAGAAAGGGGCAAAATATGCAATGCAACATTTACACAGCTATCCTTAAAAAAAAGGACTCCCATTCGATCAGAGATAATTAGCATTTAGAACGGTTTAAATGCGGTTAAACCTTGCACGGTATTCGCGAGCTCTTGACAATCTTGCTGTTTGAAAACGACAAAACTGTTAGTGACATTCACAAGTTCGGCGAAATGGAAAAAAGTTTCTGAGGCAAACTTGAGCCTTCTGACTATAGACCAAACGCATGACTGTTATTTCGTACACAATATTTATAATTTTCGGCGCATAAATTGGCGTCTCGTTCACCTGCAACAATGCACAACGTCTAATAAAATACACACTATTATTAAAATAGCCCTTACTAAAAGGGTCATGAATGTTTTAAAAAACTTCCCCGTACGGTACGTCAAAAATGAAAGAAAATATTTGATGAACTACCTGTCAATATTCTGTGAGCTTGTGGTGACGTCATTTCCAACATGACGGACCACTTGTAGCGTGTAGTTGGACTGGTCCCACCCTGTTTTTACTTTTCATCTTTTTTTCGTGAGTGAGTGTGTATTCTGTGCGTCCCATTCTCGCAAGGGCGTCGATTTTTCTAAAGTTGTGGGGGGGAGGGGGGCATATTAGTAGCGCCAACCAACTCCATTGGGGGGGGGGGAAGAAATGAAAATTTACTGTTAAAATATGTGCTACTTTAGCAGAAGCCCGGCAAATCCAGCTAGGGGATCAGGGGAAGCGCTGTAAGCTCCCCCAGCGGGGTCCGGGGCAGAGCCCCGGAAGCTGATGCATTTTACGCTATTTGAGAACCTATTTTCGGCTTTCCGAGACACGTTTGCAACGCACTGTTTAGCAAATTTCGATGCTTTTCGTAAAAATCTTTAGCATGAGAGGTCGTAAAAACCTAATTGTTACCAAAATTCTGTTTTTTTTTATACATTTTATTTACAAATTAAATTCCCTGATGAATTATTTTTTTTTTAAATATTATCTAGACACACGCTAGTGTGTCGCCGCCAAGTAACAGTAGATCATCCCATTGTAGACATCCGATTGTTAAAAATTGATTGTTAATGATAAAAAGGCGGCTCACTAGCAGGCATGTGTCTGTTAACTGTAAGCAACTAAAGGCATATTTTGGCATGTTCAGGATAAATCCCAATGCGACAGAAATGTTTCAAATTGTGGAAAATGTAAGGGGAAGGGTCAGAGATAAAGAAAAACTAAAATTTATAGGATGAGTGTCCACCAATCATAGAGAAAAAGATGCGTCAATAACGTTGTTTTTATGTTACTGTCTAGCTAGCTAGCTAGCTAATAAGATTTTTCCCATGTTAAATCCTATAGACTTTTTACTCATGGCTAGCGCAAAATTGCGAAGGCCTACGTACCTGAATTTTTGCACACGGATGCTTGGTGATCTGAGGATGGGCCTTTTGTTGGTTTGGGGGTTGTAGGGGTCAGGACAAATGCGTGGGAGGGTTTTGAAATTTGCCACCGGCGAATTTAAATATCGTTTCTTTTCCAACTTGCAACCAAAGATTTTAAGCAACAATGGCTTCAACAATCAAGACTGGTCCTTAGATTTATTGTAAAAGCCTGGACGAACTAAAAACTGAACTGTAAC
>JAHWFP010114639.1:34819-48881 GCA_023313725.1 Lithobius niger
GTCCCTCCCCCCCCCCCCTGGATCGACGCCTATGCATTCTCGTAGATGTTGTGTATCGTTACAGACGCCAATTTATGCGCCGAAAATTATAAATATTGTGTATGAAATATGTATACAGTTGTGAGTATGGCCTATAGTCAGAAAGTTCAAGTTTTGCCTCAGTCATTCCGCTCACAAAAGCTCTTGTTCGAAAATAGTTGTTTAAAATGGCTAATGATCTTATGAAAGGCTTGATCTGGCATCACAGAAATCACACAGAAACTCCTCATATTTATTATTTATAGAGCACGAGCGGTTTGGGATTTTGTAAACTGGGATGGGTCTGTCGCGGTATGTCGTAATTTTCGGTTCTCGTTAGGGCCAGATCAGTAGTTTATTTCCATCCTACTAGATGGCGCCACCATCATTTTTTTTTATGCAACGCAATGAAAGCCGTATGCAAATGACGTCACGAAACTTTTGTCATTTCATGACTCCTTTCTCCGTCACACTTTGTCACAACTTTTGTAAATCATCCACACCCTCCCCCTTCCCCTTCGCCCTACAGAAAATGATGTCGCAAACGTCGAACCCCCTCTTCCTTCGTTACCGATGAATGGAGAGGGTAACAATTTGAAAAATTCGGTAATTTTTTTATCGTGAAGTTCATGAACTTAGTCCAAATTTATCCCAAATTTTTTTTGCTCTTTTTTTTTTTGTAGTTACTTCTATATCTGCGTGACTTCCGAAATTTACTGATACCCGCCTCCTGCCTTGTCCGAAACTATTATACTCAGTGAATCTAGTCCTATTGTGTGACGTCATATTGTGTACGGTGCCAGCGCCTTGAGCCATGGAGGCAAATAAACACGCATGTCTGGTGGCGCCCTCCTGACGCCATCTGTAAACTAAAATGTTGGGCCCTTGCGTTTCCGTATAGAAGGCAAACTCACCCCAATCGGCTTAGGAAGAAAATTTCAGATTGATGAATAATTTTGAAAATTTCCTCAGCAAAGTTCAACATTGCTGCTTCTGTTTTATGACCTCGTATGGCTACAAGAAGAACTAATATAGGGTGCTTTAATGCGCATGTCATATAGTCGAATACATTTATTAGGAAAATAGAGTTACAACGTAAATGTTTCGCGTCATCCTGCTGTAAATTCTCGATTTTACACCATTAAACCACAATTAGAAGAGGTCAGATGCACGTAAAGTTTACGTAAAGAGTTAGATAATTAGAGGGGAAGAACAGAGTTGGGTCAAGCACTGAGCCATGAAGAACGCCTGAACTTTTGTGGCCGTCAGTGGTTCCAAGGTTAGATTCAACAATTTCGATTCTTGTTTTGAATTTTAATAAGTTTTTTTTTTCATCTAACGAGTTACGATTCACACTAATTCGAGAAGAGCTCTCTGATTTCGTTTTAAGAGATATTGATTTAATCGTTTAACCGTGGCCTCATCAAAATTAAATCCACCTCAATTTTCTTTTTCATTTCAACTCCCAAAAAATCATTACCGTTTTCTTGGGTCTACGGAACTTGAAAAAAAAACCGTTTAATATACAAAGCCTAAACGGATTTTGCCCGTTCGTGTTTCATAAACTGGAACAAATTGGGGAAGCAGTCTTCAAGGATTTGAAGAAGGGGAAAAAAATTAATACGTAGTTTCGTTCCATTTTTTTTAAGTCAATTTCTTTTGAAATTGAATAAAAGCCAAAGAAAAATCACGACTCGCTTATTAATTTCTCAAAAGTGGTTCCATATTCCCTAAAGAGCAATTGCGCATGGTTGAAGGATAGGTAAAGAAAAGATTCGACGGGAGGGGAGGGGGGTTTCGGAGGCTGAAAGTTAGACGGCGTGGAGGAAATTTAAGGAAAACAATGGTAACGGAAGAATGAGGCTGGGATGGGTGCAAAAAAAAAATGATAAACGAGCGAGCGAGAAATTAGATTCTGCATCGTATCATTTTATTTTTAATTTGGATAGGATACATCGATCGCAAGGGTGAGGAATATTCCACAATTTGATCGGAAGTTGAAAGGCTTGTGCTAAATGTGGCGCAGTCACAGAGTAGGATAAATCGATCACAAGGGTGAGGAATTTACCACAGTTTGATTGGAAGTTGAAGGGCTTGTGCTGAAGGTGACACAGCTATAGAATAAGTAAATCGATCGCAAGGGTGAGGAATATACCACAGTTTGATTGAATGTTGAAGGGCTTGTGCGAAAGGTGGCACAGTCACACAGTAGGATAAATCGTATTTACCGCAATTTGCACAGTAAACAGTTTGATTGGCCAGTTTGATTTACCACAGTTTGATTGGAAGTTGAAGGGCTTGTGCTGAAGGTGACACAGCTATAGAATAAGTAAATCGATCGCAAGGGTGAGGAATATACCACAGTTTGATTGAATGTTGAAGGACTTGTGCTAAAGGTGGCACAGTCACAGAGTAGAATAAATTGATCGCAAGGGTGAGGAATATACCACAGTTTGGTTGAATGTTGAAGGGCTTGTGCTAAAGGACGCACAGTCAGAGAATACGTAAATCGATCTCAAGGATGAGGAATTTACCACAGTTTGATTGGAAGTTGAAAGACTTGTGCTAAAGGTGGCACAGTCACAGACTAGGATAAATTGATCGCAAGGGTGAGGAATATACCACAGTTTGATTGAATGTAGGAGGGCTTGTGCTAAAGGATACACAGTCAGAGAGTAGGTAAATCGATTGCAAGGATGAGGAATTTACCACAGTTTGATTGGAAGTTGAAGGACTTGTGCTAAAGGTGGCACAGTCACAGAGTAGGATAAATCGATCGCAAGGATGAGGAATATACCACAGTTTGATTGGAAGTCGAAGGACTTGTGCTAAAGGTGGCACAGCCTCAAAATAGGATGAAGCGATCGCAAGCGTGAGGAATATACCACAGTTTGTTGGAAGTTGAAGACTTGTCCTTAGGGTGTCAGAGTTATGGCTGAAATAATATTTTAAACCGAAAGATAAACAAAAACTCGATTCTTAAGATGACTTAAGCACTTTTTGCTTCGCATTTGCATTAATTTAAGCGATTTTCGCAATTAAGTAGCACACGCGAACAGTTTTTATATTGTCTTTGCATTTCTCTATACTTCAGGTAGGAGGACGGGTTGAGGGCTAGAACCGGCAACGCAGGCCTAATCAATGCTTTCGCCATTTAGCGACGTAAAAAAAACAACAACAAAAAACCATTTCCAGTAAAAACCTACCCGACAAGGTCAGCTGAGGTTGAAACTGCGTATAGCTTGCCCAACTGCAATCACCTTACCGCAAAAGACTCTTTGAGTACCAAGCCGTTTAGGAAAATAAGTAGTTTGTTTGAGAGAAAGTGATAAATCTTTAGTTATGCACGGTATGCACCTCAACATTTTCGTTGGCGGTTGAACGGAAGTGGCCGACAAGTGAGCCCATCATCTGTGGAACGGTGCCAGATAGAGACAAACGGTTTTCGCCATTAGATTCAGCGCGAGGGAGTATCAACATCAGTAATCCGGTGTACAAGTGGTTGGTAATCCGCATGTAATCCGCAGTATTCCTTGGTAATCCAAAGGTAATCTTGGTATTCCAATGGTACTCCTGGTGTACTGCGGTAATCCTTAGTAATGTAAAAAAAAATTGTATTTTTCTTTAACTGCAAACCTATGGATATTTTTGTTGAGTGGTTGTATACGTAAATGTATCAGAGCACTTGCAAGGTCCTGAGCTTCGTGCCTGTCCTATACAGATTAAACATTATTATTAATCCGTGGTACTCCCAGGTAATCTTTAGTAATCCGAGGTATAAAACTGTGTAGGAGACTCAGAAGGTAATCCGGAAGTTATCCGAAGTATTCCGTATGGTAATCCAGTAATCCGAAGTATTCCTTGTAGTAATCCAGTAATCCCAGGTAATCCTACGTATTCCTTTTTGTAATCCAGTAAACCAAAGTAGTCCTTGCAGTAATCCAATGAACCGAGTAAACCGAAGTATTCCTCGTCGCTGTTTCAACCCTATGTCAATGCTTTACAAGTGAAACCCGCCCAAGCCCGCTCAAACGCATGTTTACAAACAAAATTGTTTAGCGCATTCAGAGCGAGACTTCAAAAGCAAGCCCAATAATGCACCATGTTATTTTGTACAATTAGCGTGCATGGGTTAAATCAACGCCGAGTGCAAATCCAACTATTAAGATAAACATGCCAATTTTTTAAATAGGAAATCAAGCTCGAAGCGTATCCCCCAAAGATGGCGGTTTCAACTTTCACGATGTACAGTTGTACACTGCCGTGCCCTGCCGCCGCTGAATAGTTTTCGTCCGCCGTCACTGAATTCGTAAACCGGCACGTCAGCAGAATACAGTAGAACCAAGAACGGTAATTGTACATCTTGTACCGGAGTTAAAAAAGGCTAAATTTACCAATTATTCTCAAGAAGTGTATGTAGTGTGGTTCTCATACATGCAGTGCAACCGATTAACTAAAATTGCAACAAACGTACATCATTAATAAAAGTCGTCGTGTTAGCGCAAGAACCAGCGGATTTATGCTTGCTTTTGGTTGATCTGAAAATTTGTTGATGTAAGATAGACTCAGTAAAGTTAAATTCTAGTATTCTAAAGTTATACATATACTTTGAGGTAGTCCCGGGTAATCCAGTACAATATAATAAATTTATTTGACTAATTTTACGGGAAGTAATGCTTGATAATCCGATCGGTTTTCTGAGTTGTTATTGGTATTCAGAGTATACCCGAAGTAACACGTGCATGAGAATACCTCGGATTACTTCGAAATAATTCGGATCACTAGTGGATTACCATGGAATTACCTGTTAATATTAACAGGTAATCCGATGATAATCCACTGGTGATCCGAATTAATCCGAGGTATTCCGAAGTAATTAAGGGTGTTCCGAAGTAATCCGAGGTATTCTTAGTAATCCATGGTAATTTTTTATAATCCACGTTTGCAACTAATCCGGTGTGCACTAATTTGACCAGTTAATACCCTCGATTCAACGTCAAAAAATTAGTTAAAACTAATTTTAAAAAAACCGGTAGTAGGAGGTGGAAGTGGCCAGAATGTGGCACAAGTGTACAGAAGACCGGTTGAGACTAGGTATTCGCTTCAGCTGCTTGTTTATAATTTATTCCTTAATTTAACCCCCAATTGTTGGTCTACGACGAAGTTATTACAGGCTAAAATTACACAACTAGGTACAATATAGCTTAAGTAACGCAAGCATAAGAACCTTTTTGGTACCCAAGAAGGTAACTACCCACATCATTCCAACTGCAACGCAAATCATGTCATGTGGGCAGGCAGCATTGCTCGAAGAACTAGGCCGTATTTTTGTGTCAAGGCATAAAATTCATGAAAATTAGTTGTTTTACGGAGCTATGAGGGATTTACAACACTCCTCCTCTCCCTAAACCTCTTTACTGAGTTTTTCGGACCCCATTTTGAATTCATTTCTTTGCCCTCCCCCCCCCCCTCCCCCTCTTTCCCAGAGAAAATTCTCAGGTCGCTATACTGGTGTCTTCTGTCAGCAGAGTTGACTATGGAGTCTGGTTAAAAATTACAATAAAAAATGTTATGTACCAAGCAAACTTACTACACATTGTGCTTGTTATTATGTTTCGAGAAGTGATTCCAAAAGAGTCTAGTTTGACTATTGATCATTTTTCGAAAAACATGAGTTGCATTCCGTACTGAAAAAAAAACACCGAGCACTTGTGCAAGGGAATGCAACGAGTGGCTCTGCGAAAAATTATCTGTACTCAAGCTCAAGTGGTATCTGATAATATATGCGGTCAAGAGCGTTCGCCGAAAAAAGAGGTATACGTCATAAAAAGAGGTGTGCGGCAAAAAAGTATCCGATAATACCATATGTGGCCAATTATCGGCTACAATACCCCGAGGCTAATAAGAAATCTATAATTAGTGTGTTTTAGCACGAAACTTCTTTCTAAATTTAATTTCCAGATGAAATTTGTTGAAAAGGAGTTGAGTGCTAAAGCGTACATATTATAAATAAATAATAGTCAAGGGTCGTAGCGGGTTTTAGGGGGTAAAAAGTAGGAAATAAGGAATTTTGAAAGTCATAAATTAGGATAAATAAGGAATTTTTCACTAAAAAGTAGGTAAAAATAAGGAATCCCTCGGCATAATATCAGGGGTTAATAACAGTAAATGTGATAATCCGTCACAATTTTGCGAAAGTACGCATTAAATTTTTGTTGTAAGACCCAAGATCAACATAACAAATTTCGACCCGCAATGATTTAAAGAAAAAAGGGCAGCGGCAGTGTCCACTATAACGTACCCAACGGTAGTGATACATTTTTCTTTTATTAGCAGTACATGAAAAACTGCTGCACGCAATTGTAGCTCATTAACTTTCCGAATATTCTCTCGTTGTCGACGCCAAACTGGAAATAACCAAATGTGCGACGAAACCATTCTATCGGAGCTGGCTCAGCATGCTCAACGCACATGGTGACGTACATGGTGACGCACATGGTGACGTACAGAACACTTAAGGTTTTTAATACTCATTCATTGTATCGAGAAAAGAAATTACAAACAGCTAGTACTAAATTTAAACCAGTGGAAACATAATAGTCGGCTAAGCACTTATCCAAAAATTTATGCTTGGACGTTGGTGGTAGACTTGTGAAAACGAAACCGTCGCGCAAGATAAGAAACCGGAAGTGATGCTTTTTAACGCGCACGCGCAGAATGCCTCGTTGCATTGAAAACAAGTCAGGGACCGAGTACGCCAATGAAGTTCGTGCCTTACGTATTGAACTCAAGTATTATACGTTATTTTATTAATTTACACTAAATTTACGCTTAAATTCACAAACAAAATAAGCATGGCTGAAAAAAAGTAGGCAACTGTACATCTGAAAACAGGAAAAAAGTAGGAACTCTACGACCACTGAATAGTATAAATAAATCCAAAGTACCAACCAAAAATTGGAAGAAGGACACGGAAGGTCCCTGAACCTATAATACCGAGCCTGCAACTTGATCGTAGAGGGAAAAAAAGAGGTGGAGAGTTCGAGAATGGCAACCATGTTACCCAAGTTCAGTGAGTGGGAGCCGCAGGAAAGGCTGGTTTTCACTCTTCAGCATATGACGAACACCATGCACTGTAGGCTGATCCACTGTGGCTGCCCAGAGGGAATTCCAAATACGAACAACACGGACAGAGAAGAAATTTTGACGACAATTGTCCGTGAGGGTGGACAGCCAGCTTTCAACCATGCCCTCGTGTTCGATCTTGGAATGATGCTAAGTCAAAAAAGGGAGGTTTACTATACAATCAATCCCAGCAGAATTTTATACGTCACAATGAGAGCAAAGTGAATTCTTCTAAGCTCTAAGAGATCAAATCCTGTCCTAGCAAGGCGAGTACCATAGTTAAGGTCACGTAGGCCATGAAGGTGCTTTGTAAACTTTCGCTGCACAGATTCCATTAAATCAACGTCTCTTAGAAGATGGGAGGGACCAAACTGGGATCGGTCGAACAAACACCTTGAATTCTCAAATCTTTGTAAGGTTACTACTGAATATGAAACATTTGTTTACAATTGCACAGAGCCGAAAAGCCATAGAACTTATATTTTGACAGTGTAATGAGGTCATAGGTAAACCATACTCCAAGACCCTTCACCTCGCGTACCGAAGTAAGAGCTATTTTCTCAAGAAAATAGTGCGGGTAACTGTTCTGGGATCCAACATGCATCCAACATGATCCAACATGCAAAGTAAAGCATTTAGCAAATGAAAGAGTCAGTTGCCAGGTATGCACCCAATTAACCAATTTCCTATTTTCTACGTCAAGTTGTGGAGAGAATGAGGAGGAGATGTTTTCCACTTCAGCATTTATGTCGTCCTCAAATGTAAATCCAAAAGTATGGTCATTCGCAAGATTAAGTTCGTTTAGGTAGATTATGAAGAGTAGCGGACTGAGCACTGAGCCCTGGGGAACATCGCAGGGCACAGGAATGCTGGAAAAAAGAGTGTTACCAATTTTAACCCGCTGAGATCAGTTTTGGAGAAATGCAATTATCCAAATCAATGTGTCACCCCCAAAGCCGCAGTTCGCAACCTTAAACAGAAGTTTACGGTGTATGACCGATTCAAATGCCTTCTCAAAATGAAAATATATTGTAGCCGATGCAATTCCAACATCAGATGCAGAAGTCCAGCGATCAAGAACAGTAAGCAGTTGGTGTGTTGCAAATCTCAAGGGAAGAAAGCCAGACTGCGATCCTGTTTTATAATAGCGTATTTGCTCCGAGGCAGAGGCAGAGCCTGAAGTAACCATTGCCGTGTTCCAGATTTTCGGTGTACGTCCGTGTTGGAAAAGAGGTTGAAGAGCTGTGCAAGTGGATAGCAAATTTCACGCACAAGTTGTTTGAAAAGGAAAGCAGAGAGACCATCTGGTCCACTAGATTTACTTGTTTTAAGAGTTTTAATAGTAGACCGAATCATTAGTTCATTGAATGTGACGAAAGAACATTTTTCCGAGGCAGAGACACTGAGATCCACTGGTGGGGGGTTACCCTGCTATCGTCGCTAATAGAGTTGGCGGCAAATACATTGCTTAGTGCCTCAGCTTTTTCAAGGTTGATGATCAAGAACAGATTTCCAGATTTAAGTAGTGAAATTGAACACGTGGCAGATGTGTTCAATTCCACCATTTAAACTGGAAATATGTTCTTAAAGGTCTAAAAAGGGCTGCATGCCTCCCCTCTCAAAGAGCTGCCTTATACATTTCCTAGAAGCACGAGTGGGATTCGTTTTGAGAATTTTCGTCTTCTTTCCGCAAGATGATTCTCCGAAGTAATTTCGGTTTGCAGTTTTGATTTCAGTTTATGATTTCGATTTTCGATTTACGAAGTAATTTTGATTTAAGATGTTTAGTTTTATGGTGTTTACGATGTCAAGATTAGTTGGAACTGATCTTGACGATGTTTACCGCTATTTGGCGTAGCGACACTATGCCCCCCCCCCATCTAATTTCGTCAACCAACCAGTAATTTCGTTTGCTTTGGCGCAGGTGTTTCATATTAGGCCTAAACGACATTTTAATGCCGCTGATACACCACGTTACACGTACATATAAGCATCTTCACATTTCCGTTAAAAGTCCCACGATTCACGCAAATGATTTCATTGCCACGATTCACGCAAGTGATTTCATTGCCTTCATACGGGCATAAATACCACAAACGCTGCCAAGAAGTAGCTTTATGTTTCCGTAAAAACCCGATGATTAACGAAGATGACGTCATTTCCTTAATATGGGCATACTGAGAATGAAAGCGGAATCGCGTCCTCTAAGTGAGATTTACTGTATAGAGCTATGGTTTGTTTGCCGGCAACCATTCAGCAATGAGTAAAGCTCGATCTGCATAATTATAATTATCTGGTGGGCTTTTCATCGTGGTATTTTCAGCTTTAATACCACAAGTGCTTGTATTAAATCGATAATTTGGGTGTTTTAGCAGGAAACTCCTTTCCAGATTTAATTTCCCGAGACCAAAGGTTTAGGGAAACTTGTGGGAAAGGAGTTGAGTGCTAAAACACCAAAATTGTACATTTAATACAGGCACGAGCGGGATTCGGTTTGAGAATTTTTCTTTTCTTTTCAGAAAACGATTTTCTGAAGTTATTTCGTTTTAGTGTTTCGGTTTCCGCTTTCGATTTCGTTATACAAAGTGATTTACGGTGTTTAGTTTTATGTATAATGTTAAGCTTTTATGTTTGGTTTACGATGTTTATCTCTTATTTGGCATAGCGATACTATCACCACCGCACTTCATCAACCAACCTGTAATTTCGTTCACTTCGGCATTGGCATTGAATATTAGGCCTAACCTCATTTTTATGTTGCTGATGCTTCAAATTAAACGTATCCCAACCGAGAAGCATCCTCGAGTTTCCGTAAAAAACCGACGATTCACGAAAATAACGTTATTGCCCTAATGCGGGTATAAATTAACTATTCCCGAATCCTGCCAAGAAGCAGCTTCGTGTTTCCGTAAAAGACCGACGATTAACGAAGCTGACGTCATTTCCCTAATTCATAAAACAAACAGCATCCTGTAAGTGAGATATACTGTATAGATCTGTGGTTTGTTTGTCGGCGATCATTGAAAAAAGCTTCGATATGTATAATAGTGAACTAGAAGGTACGCTGTCTGTTTTGGTTTCGATTAGCTGGGTCTTTTCCGTAGTAATAGCCCTATAGAGCTTTTGTGGATAATACGGCTACTGTTTTTGCACGAAGCCTGTAACCTGACATTAAAACTAACGAATGCTAATTATTTTGCAATTATATCCCGAGCGTGTAGCGCGAGGGGTATAATTTCACATTAATTAGCATGAGTTAGTTTTAGTCTGGTTACAGGCTGAATGCGAAAACATTTTTAGCCGTATTGTCCATAAAAGCTAGAGGGCTGTTTTACTGGAGTATATCCCAAATCAAAATAAATAATAACAAAAAGACTAACATTCTTAGTTTTATTATTAATATTTATAACGTAATACTACGTTTTATTAGCTTACCAGTTCATCAATCAGTACATACAATTATTTGTCTCCAACGAGAAGTTGTAGGCGATGCTGCGTCGGCGTCTTCCTCCTGTTAAAGCGCCGCGTCAAGTAAGCATTGCTGAAATCCGTCGAGAGATGGCTCTGTGTGTGTGCTTATACTAATTTTTAATCGTTTGTTAACAATTACCATGAGCTCGAAGATCTAAAAGCTTAATCAATAAAAATATTTATGCCAATAGATCGCTGGAGAAATATTATAAGATACTAGCCTAAAAAATTATAAAGTGTGATGTTAAAATACGAAAATCATAATGAATACATCGAGTTTTCCAGCTTGCTTATATAAGAGTCAAAAGCTGCGGCCATTAACTAGTAGTTGGCGTCTGTTTTAAGCTTAGCTCGGCAAGCTGCGCATGCGTACAACGAAAAGGTCCCAGGGTATAATCACCCCGGTGTATAATCGGGTGATTATACCACAGTAGGTCGATTATACCCCGTTCCTCTACCGTCCACCATGGCAGCAAGCGGGATACTCTCAGTGTAAGCCGACCATGGTCCTCATTTCGTGAAAAGAAAACGAAAACTCTCAGTGTAAGTCGGCATGGTGATCGTTTTGCGGAAAGAATACAAAAATATGGTATTCACTTTACCATCCCTGTATTTCGACATCAAAAGTATTTTGTGTAGGAGATGCCGTCCTCCGCTGAACTTACTTAACAGCCTTGCTATTCATCCTTAGTATGTTTATTCATTTAGAGCTCTAGATTCAAAAAGAAACTACACGAATTAAGGTCCTTTTTGAACTGCTGACGAGATCTCGTTGTGGATAATCTTGCGAGAAATCCTTTTTCATGCCACAATCGACATGAGAACGTACGCATTTTCAGTACTCTTCCCGAAAGCACAAGTGTAGATCGAGTAGACCCTTTGATTTACATGTAAAGTCGGAGGAATAATAATCTAGCCGCGCGCCGTGATTTTCAGCGACAACCACAAATCATCAGCATACCGCCATCACTCCTCTCTTATACAGATCCTCCGCAAACTTCAAAACCTCTAAGTAAGAAAGCTTCTTGTTTTTTTCTATTAGCCTCGTGCCACGTTCTTTATTCAACCGAAAAGGACCAAGGCAGTGGGGGGAAAGGATGACATAAAAGCACCCATTTTCAGCGCAAATGGTGGAATTAGTCAGGAAGTGGGTGTGTATACAAAGCAGATTTTGGAAACGATCTCCCCCGTTTGCATAGGGAACGTGTACTTGAGAAGATCGAAACGAGCCATTTCATCTCCATTTTTTAACGTTTTTCTCAGATTTCAGCATAAGCCGGCGTATGGGAATAAACCCCCCCCCCCCTCCGCCTCAGAAAAAAAAAAAACCTTATGTTGATTTTACTTGTAAAACCAAATCTCCGGAATTATGCGTCACCATATCTCCATCTCTTCTGTGAAACTCCTATTTTGCTAATTTGAATTACGTTTCGTCTCCCTGCTTTCTTTTCTGTGGCACATGTCTGTGATATGAGCTATAATTTAAATTAGGTTAAATAGAGTTTGATGTAAAATAAAGAACTGAAGAAATAGGGATGGGGGCGAATGGGGAGAAAAGAAGAAAATTGTAAAGAATGTTTTAAGTTAATAATGGGAGACAAAGAAAAATATTAGCATTTATCTTTGTCAGAAGAGGTTGAGTAACTAAGCTGTCGCACTATTTAGCGGTACCCACAACCAGGTCCTTTAAAAGACAGCTACCTAACGAGACCCTCCATGCTCGCCTCAAGATATGTGCCATCAGCTACCGAGCCGAACTTTTGTGAATTTTGTTCCTGCATCTCCTTCGTTAATATTTGGTTCGTGGTGGTGCAGATTGTCTCTATGAACAGCTACCGTGGTGTAGATTTGCACCTCAACGCAGAACTTCTTGTCATTCCGGAGTTACGGGCCCCTGAATGATCAGTTTCATTGTTTTACATTGTTTTAAACATGGCTATTGGGCAACAATGCAAATCAGCAAACGCCAGCCGCAAAGCGTAGGCTGAGATTCAACAGATGGTAACGACGCTGGAAATGAGCAGTTCTTCACTGTTGTACACATAAATAAAACGATCCGAGTTTCCACAACAAGACCAAAAGGAAAGGGGGGAAAGAAGGGCGCCAAAAGTGAAATAAGCAGTAGTTATAGAAACAACGCCGTTACTGGAGGTAAGAAGGTAAAGGGAAAGATGATTTTGCAGTGGTAAGGGAGACGTGCTGTTTCTGTGAGTGACGCAAACGAAAATCGGCGTTTGTTAGCCAGTATGCGCAAAATTGTGATTAAAGAAACTCACTTTGAAGCGTGCATGGACGTAAACATGAAAGACAAAGCAAAAAAAAAAAGACTGGCGTCTCGTAAGAGGGTACACAGTGCCTGCTATAGCAATTCGGAACCGCTCCGCTGTCATTGCCGGGAAGAAAGCAAGGGGGGGGGGGGGAAGGTTTTACAGTGATAAGACATTTCGGACACCCCCCCCCCCTCAATTTTAACACGATAAATACGAGAAACATGCAGCAACCGCATTATCAACCAAAAAGTGAAACGATCCGGGGTTTTCCATGAATCTTACAGTTTAAAACAAACGGGAAATGGGAGTCTGGGTTGACACTGATAAACAAATAGTAACAAATAAGTAGTCATTTAAATCTCATTAAAGAGATACAGGTTTTTTGGCCATCAGATATAAGTATTTTAGTATGTGAAGACTAATGAATAAGTTCCTCCAGCGAAGAGAGATGACGCCAAACTGGAAATAAGCAGTTGTTCACAGTACCTGTTATAGAAATTCAGTGAAACCACACAGGCAAGGGGGAAGAAGATTTTACGGTCGTAAGGGTGATGGGTCTGGTACGGTTGCTTGACGGTACTTTTGCCTGATTACAGTTTCCCGACAGGTCTGTTGCCCGACAGTGATGTTTACCCAACATGTGAGTTGCCCGACAGTGATGTTTGCCCATCAGTGATGTTTGCCCGATAGTGACGTTTGCCCGACAGTTGTGATGCCCGACAGTGACGTTTGCCTGACAGGTGAGTTGCCCGAAAGTGATGTTTGCCAATAGGTGAGTTGCCAGACAGTGATGTTTACTCGACAGTGACGTTTTTTTCCGACAGGTGAGTTGCCCAACAGTGATGTCTTCCCGACAGGTGAGTTGCCAGACAGTGGTGTTTTCCCGAAAGGTGAGTTGCCCGACAGTGATGTTTGCCAATAGGTGAGTTGCCAGACAGTGATGTTTACTCGACAGTGACGTTTTTTTCCGACAGGTGAGTTGCCCAACAGTGATGTCTTCCCGACAGGTGAGTTGCCAGACAGTGGTGTTTGCCCGACAGGTGAGTTGCCCGACAGTGATGTTTTTCCGACAAGTTGCCTGACAGTGATGTCTTCCCGACATGTGAGTTGCCCGACACTGATGTTTTCCCAACAGGTGAGTTGCCCGACAGTGATGTTTTCCCTACAGGTGAGTTGCC
>JAHWFP010114641.1:0-34335 GCA_023313725.1 Lithobius niger
AAAAAAGACATTTACTTCCATAAAAAAAACATCAGCAGGGGTTAAAATGGAGGGGGAGCAGGGATGGGGATATTCGGACCACTCAATAGGGGAATCCGGGACGGGGGAGGCGGAGCGGGACGAAAAAGGGGTGGGGGGGGGGGGGCATGGGGGAAAATCAGACCATACAACTGGGTAGGCCGCAGGGGGAGTTCGGAGGAGGAAGCAGGGGGCAGACTTTTCATTCCATACTGCCCACTACAGTATTTCGCTCAGGTATGCGGGAACCGGCTAGACCGGCGTATGTTACGGCGGGGTACAGCTAGTATTTTATTATTTTATTATTTTACTTGACTCCAATTTACATGCTACAATTCATACAAGCACAATAGCATTTTGGGTTGCTTCTCTTTCCAAACAAAGGACATTAATGCCTTTGGGTCAGTGCTTGGTGGTCACATTCAAACCGTTTGGCTTACCGTATGAACACGCCAACGAGTGCATATGAGCGTCACCATTTCGTGTCATTCGGCCAATCGTAGAGCAGCTTTTAAATGTAGTTTCGCCTGATTAAGCCTAACGCACTTGGCATCATGCTGTGTTGCTGCATGCATCATCACGTTAGGAAACGCGCCATAAAGGTAATAAACTTCACGGACAACTTCAAAAAAATCATGGGACTTGTCTTCCCGAAAGCAGTTCCAGTAAAACTAAAAACAGGACGAAAAAAATAAAGGAGAGGTTTCATTCATTTCAAGTGTGTGAGAAGTTACGACTTTTTATCCCTACCAGTCTTAATAAACCGTAACTAGTTGTTCCCTGGCGTAACATACACTGGTCTAGATGATTCAACTCGGCTCAATAGTCAGCATTATTGAACTAATAGTGTTAGAGCGCATATCCGTTCTCATTGTCGGCCGCTCGCCCTTTTTCTTTGCTACCGTGGCAAGAATGAACCCGCTCGCCTTCTTGCTGGTTGTTCCAGGGTAATAGCCAGCATTATTGAAGCTTCGTGTGTTTAATCATGATCCCTTATCATTAAGTCTGCTCATAAGCTATCTATATATATATATAGTTTTGCTTGTGTCTGCCAGTATGGAGCGTAACATAATGAATCCCTAATGCAGCTTTAATTGGTGATTGTAAAATATGTGCCTTGGCACACTATCTAGCTCATGTGCCAGTGGTCCCAGATTCAAGCCTGTGTGGTCTACTGTTCTGTATATGGAAAGAGGAGGGTCACGAAATGCTATTGTGCTCATGTCGATTGTGGCATGTAAAAAGAATATCTGGAAATTTTCTAGCTTAAATTGACCCTGTCCATCCATATAAAACCTTAATAATTTAAAGGACATTAATTTGAATGTTTCTTCTTTTTTAATTCTCCGGACATATTTCCGACCAAATATCTCTCACTTTCACACTGTAGATTGTTGAAATACTTGCAAATATTCGATTGCCTCCAGCAATCATCGTCAGGTGATGTGAGGGTTGTTTCTTTCTTCGTTTACATGTTTTCGTTCCACTTCACTGTCAGATTGCTTTGCATTTGTATTCGAAACCACCACTATCTTTTTTTTTTTTATCATCTCGATTCAGGGGCACCTTACGATCCGAGTATTTGCGGTACATTAACAAGCGTTTATATTAAACATAACGAAAGTTCTGAAAATTACTATGAGAGTTCATTTCATTATCTTGTTCAAGCATTCGTCTAAATATACGCTCAATCTAAAAACAAATACGAGAATACTCTACGTGTGTTCCCAAATTTTCGACAGTTCTTAGTAAGTAGATGGAACGCACTTCATCTGTCTTCAGTAAAGGCAGGTTGCCACCAAACGAAAGTTTGCAACATCTAACACCATCGAGTGCTAGTTAGTCTCTAACGCTTGTCTGCAGCAAGCAAAGGAATGCACAAAGGTGCATCTTTCCAGGTGCATCTTTTAACCCAACAAACGAGCACGTGCCTTCTGAATTATTGAGTAAAAATTTGGTACGTCACCGTGCAACTGGAAGCAAGCTGTAAAGGGTTATTAATATTTTAATGCCACTAGATGGCACCTCGGTAGAATATAAAGAAAATACCTTGGCGCCATCGAGTTACAGTAATATTGTTAACCTTCGCAGCTTGCTTCCAGGTGCATGACAGGGTTCGTGAATCTTACGTAGCCAAGTAACCAGGTTACCGTGGGGAAATTTAAGAATTGGGGAAAACTAGTTAGTAAATGAAGGATGTATACCTTTACTACGTATTACTCCACCAAATTTATGTTCGAAACTCTACTAAAACCGCCTTAAGTTTAATCAAAAGGCTGCGTCGTAGCACTTGTTGTCGTACTTTCCGTGAGTCGATGCCAACGCCATCTTTCGGTAGTGCTGCAAAGTACAAAGATGGCCTGCATTGGGCCTACTAGCATCCGGTTACCGATGCTATAGCCTATGCGTCAGCATGACTGCATCGAAGTTAAGAGTGGACCCAAGAGACTGATTGAGGGGGTTGCAGGGCCCCTCCAAAGCAAATAAACTTGGAAACATTGCCGAAATTGATGGAAAAAACTTATTAAATTAATATAAAACTTTCATCAAAACAGAAAAATCACCCTGCGGCCCACTCCAAGATATCGATATGGGTCCACCCTCTTTAGAAAGCCATGGCTGTATGCCACGGTTGTGGAAACTTACTATTATTTTTTTAATGGTAGTTACAGTTCTTTAAATTTTGGGGAAATTCTTGTTCGATTACTGGGCTGCTTGTAAGATTCTCGAGGACCAGTGCACGAGAGCGTCCCGGATTGTCAGTCAGATTTCTAGCTTATTTGTTGTGTTAAACAATGTTGCTTTGTCCATTCCTTTCCTTAGTGGCAGCCCGCCTTTAAGCGTTGTAAGCTCCCCCCCCCCCCCCCCGGCTCACAACATGGCTCGCGCTTGGTCGAATTCAAAACCCAGCGCGAGCCATGTTGTGAGCCATGTAGTACAACGCCTGATAGAGACAGTTGTAGTGTGTTCTATCTACTTACTAAGAACTGTCCAAAATTTGAGGAGTACGGGTAGAGTATATTCTATTTGTTTTCGATACTGAGCGTATATTTGGACGAATACTTGAACAAGAAAGTGTATACATTTTTTAAATTTCTTTTGCGATTCTAAATATACGCTTTTGGTTCTTCCAGGTTATACCAACAAAAGATCCAAGATTGATGAGAGATCCTCGGCTGTCACGGGACCCAAGATCTTTTCATCCTGCTATGGTTCCTGTAAACGCTGGCACTGCCCCAGCTGTACCTGTTTTTGCTAATAAGAGAAATAATGATAAAATGATTGAGAAAGCTCATGTAACTTTAACTGTACCTAGTAGTCATGCTTCTCGTTCAGGCAGTGAACAGAGTGGTTCGAATGTACACGCTAGAGAGACACTGAAAAGTGCCGTCGTCCTTCAGCCGCCAAGAAGTACGGACAAGAAAACTGAACCTTTTGTTAAATTTGACAAGATTCCAAAAAAGAAAACTGATACTCATAATGAAACTAAGAAATCTAGTCCTGCTAAGAGTGATGTGAAAACACCTAAATTGTCTCCTGCAAAAGATGTTGCCAAAAAAGAGTCGAAGAAGCCAAATGACACGTCACCTAAAAAAAATGCAACTGTTCATAAAAAAGATGACGTGTCAAAACCAAAAGTTGATAAGCCAAAATCCACTGAAAAATTAAAAACACAATTTAAAGAACTTAGAGTTGTGCTTGAACCTTTAAAAGAAAAGAGAGGTTCGGGTAGAAACTCTGGGGGAAGTGGTACTTCGGTGAGAGTTGAGCACGACTACAAAAATGAGGATTCTGCGGGGAAGGGTGGGTCTCGTCCGACACGCCGTAATTACCGCGCCAGTCGCAATCGTAGCGCTACTCCCGACACCAAACTGCCTGGCCGACTAGGTAAAGTAGCCGGCAAGGATGACGGGGGTATCGCCGCTGAAAAAGAACGGTCGGGCGTGCGAGCAAGGTCTCGGTCGCCTATCCGTACTAATCGCAAACTTACCAGGGACGAGAAAAAAGCAGAGCGCATTAGTAGTGAGAAAGTGGACAAGAAAAAGAAAAGCCCTCGCAAAGGAGTTGAGAAATCTAGTGGGGGAGCCGATAAAGAAGCTCAAAAATCTGGTTTAAAAGATTTAAGTATCGATGTGGACCTAAGATCTGTAAAAGGGAGTAGCCCTAAACGCACTGACAAATCTGTGAACTCTGCTGTAGATGCTAAGGAGAATGTTGATGCGTCCCCTGCCGCTGAGGAGCCGCCGCCCAAAAAACTGCGCCAGGATGAAGAGGCCCAGCTAGACTCGTACGTATTAGTTGTGTATTGTTTTGAACTATGGGAAAAAGCATGTTGGAGAGTTCACAGTTGTGGCGATTAGTATTCACTTTGCTGGAATATTTTGTTGCTTTTTTAACGGACGGATGGAGATTTTCCTAAAGCTGAAAGACACTTTGTTACTTTTAGCTTGGAAATCCATGTTGTTCTCAGGTCGGGGAGGAGGGCGGGGGGGGGGGGGGGGCATTTCCTCCGTGATTACTTTCCTGACCACTGCAAAGTGCCCGAATTAACAATTTGTGCTGCGCAAGTTAAAAAAAAAATTCTGCACGTTGTTTTAGCAACTCTGCTGGAGAACCACTACATCGCACAGTATAGACTGGATTTAACTGTAAAAGACATGACTTCATTACAAAAGTGCCTGAAACCAACCTAAAACAGGAAGTCGGTGTTGTTGAACCTTGTCAATAAAGTAGCGACTAATACTATTTCTGTTACAGATACCGTAAATCCACTATTGTGGTCGGATCCTCAATTTTAGCCGGTCTCCAGTTGTAGTCGGATGTTTTTCCAATCATGAATTGGTAGTAGCCGCTCTCTAGTCATAGTCGGGTCCAAATGACTTGATTTTGAAAAAATTCTATAAATAAGCATGTCCGTCACATTAACAGATAATGTATCCAAATTAAAGAGTAATGTTAAGAACATTCGTGTGACATTATTTACCGTAGCCGGTGTTTAGTTGTAGCCGGGTCAAAATGGCTTGATTTTTAACCAGTAGCCTGGGCTAAAATAGAGGATTTACGGTAGCTCATCTTTTTTACCACATTTATTAAAATTTGACAGTAGAAATTACAAATTATTCAATTTCCTGTGGGTTGTATTTTTTTTTTTGAGTTGCATTCGGATAGGTGATAGTAATATGAGATGAAGCAGTTTTAAATGGAGAATTAAAAAAAAATCTTCAATTTTAGCCAGTTAAATTTATTTCGCACTTTATTTATTGGGATAATAACATTATTTTAGTACAATAACATTATTTTATTGTTTTTGTTGTCAGTCAAGAGCAGACAAGTAACAGCTCACTACAGTATAACGAAAAACGTGATTTACCCAAAAAAATTTGAGGTTTGGCTGGCCGTAACAACTACTTCTATTCATTTAAAAATTCGCTATAGCGAATTACGATACGAATGACAAGCAAGTTTATTGTCCCTACTGGGTTAAACCATGGTTCATAACGAAATTTAAGCATTTTGAGCCTGGCTAAGTAACCATCAACAAAATATTCTGAAAATCGGTTAGCAGCAGTTACCAAGCCATGCGCTACAGCCGTCCTATTGCTTGTGTCAGGTATTGTGTTTCAGCATTACTCGCGTGGCAGGAAGTGTTGCTGTCCTGCTTATTTGTGGTCAGCTGCATCAGGCCTGCGTTGCTATTTTGAAATAGTACATAGCAGTTTAATTAAGAGTTTAAAGGACGAATAACATACTTCTAAACACCTATGAAGAACGAAAGCGATCAACCAGGTCAAACGCATGCAACCTTCGAAGATGTCGGAATCTGCTTTATTTTGACTGGTTTTAAGATGCCGAAGAGTAAAAACGATAACCCGTTTCGTTTTAACGAGTTTTGACAAGTTGAAAACAAAAGGTTGGTGACATTATCAGTTTTCTAACCAACAAAGACCGGAGAGTCAACCTTTTCCTTTTCATGGTATTAAATGTGAACGTGAACCATTTAAAAAAGATGGCTTATTAAGAAAAAGTATGCACGTATGGGGAACCACTGTTAAAAATGTCCGAAGCTGCCGTGTAGTATGGGCAAACAAATGTAACAATCTTTTTGCATGATCTGGCTTAACCGGAATTGCCCAATGCAAAGTCGTGAGTGGAGTCGTGAGTGGAGACTGCCCTTCTCACAGTGACGTTTGCCTTCTGGGTTGATGCTTTGAAAGGCCAGCCAGCTTTGCAATCCGATGTACAGATGAATGGATGGCCCATTTTACGTGATTGCCTCTTGTTGTATTCCTCCTTCAATTTCTAACCCCGATTGCAATTTGCAATTGGTGTCTGCAGAATTTTCTAGTCCTGCATTGCTTTAGAATTGGTGGTGGCCATTTCTTTTTACCTTTTGTGTCTTATCTGCTGATAGAAAGTACAAAGACTGCATCGATACCGGATTGGATGCCGTTATTTGATATCGGTGTCAGATTGCTATCGGCAACCTTAACTGAACTATCGATAACTCGGAACAGTTCGAGATGCCACATGTGGTTTGCTGCGTTGTCTGTATTGGTACCAGTATTGGCAGTATCGATCGGTATTGTCACGAATATGAGACGATACTATTTTTCCCAATTTGCATCACAAAAAATGTAATCTCGTCCTGTACACATGCCCAAGTCCTTGAATCGGTCAAGTTTTAATCGATACTTTTGACGCTCCGTACACCATTCGAGTTGTTTTATTTTCTTCTAATTTTTGATGCTTTGTGCTCCTTTCGAGTTGTTTCTTTAAGTGTTTTTTCATTAGTGTTAATCCCAAGCCAGTTGCGCCAATATTTTTAATAATTATTTAGCTGAAAACAAATGGATTCAATAAGCAGTCCCGATCAACAATGTTATTAAAAATACTGGCTTCAAATCCGGTATATGGTGAACTTTTTTAGTATGCCAACTAATGTAATTGTGGCACTACTACTAAAATTGTGAAAGAGATCCATCCGCCTTGTAATTGGACCTTTTATTTCTTTGGAATTTGCAAGCTAAATGGTAGTCGCTCTACGTTCTGAATAATACGGTAAATGTAGTTTTTTAAGTTTCATACAGCAAGTAAGTTGATAACCTTTACCTAGTAAAACAACTACTTCGTCTGCCTGTCCGCGCGTTTACTTCGTAAGAATGCGCAATCTAGTTCTGGAAACCTTGACATGAACGTCGTACACTCGCCCTGAAAGTAAAGATTTTTCTTATCCACCCATATATCACCCGTGTTCCCCCCTCCCCCCTAAATAATGTGCGCTTTTTGTATATCCATTGAGACCATTAACATTAGAACATTAACACGTTAAAACAGTTGCACACTTCACTCCCTTTCCTTCATCAACATGGTTTTAAACTTTTATTATGCTAATTTTCTCCGGACAAATCGAGGAAATACCGAGTTGAGAAAAAAAGCTTTACCGTGTTGCATTGCCTTGACTGGGTATAATAAGGGCTGATATTATCGGTCTCGCCCTTCAATACATGTTAGTTGGAGAAATGTAGTGGAGTACGTAGTTAACCTGTAGGCCTTTTCTTTTTGGGTATTCAGAGATGCACGCACTAGTTGTTAAATTAGCACTGCACCGACTTTTAAGTGCTACTATGTACTTTCTATGCAGCACTTGAGCAATTACATGGAATAAATTGGAATAATGTTGCTCTAGAAGCTCTCGTATCCTGTAGACAGCCTGCTGTAAACCCATTGGGTGGTTTCAACACTCCCTACCTGGTGTTTGCATTTTCTTTTCTGCGTGCGTCTTCCATATTTTGTTATCTCTAGATTCAAATTATCGTCTTATTAAAATGGATTTCCTTGTCCGAGTTACAAGTTATGAATCCGAGCCTCCTTGCCCAATGATCTTTAATCCGTGTAGTCCATTGCCGTACGTACTTGCATGTAACAATCTTCATCTATTTTGTCAGGATCGCTGAAGATCAACGTGTTTCACATGGGCGGCACTGTGGTCGTTGTGTTTTAGATTGAAAATTAACGTCGAGAATGTTGATAATGACATTAATCCATAGCTAATGTGATAGAAATTTTAAATTTTTTATGCATTTCTGGCATCATCCAAATTTTTTATGGATGCTCCTAAAATAGGCTGATTTCGACTTTGTAGCGATGCATCCGCCTAAGTCTGCTCATCGTTGTTGCGTATTTGAAAGAAAGAAACAGTATAAAATAATATAAAATTATCTAGTTCCCAGTGACGTGCACCATGTTGCGCCCCTTCCCCGAAGATTTGAACTCTGGTCAATTCATTAAGGAAACGGGGGAGCAAAAGGTGCATTTTTCATTATCTGAAGTGTGGGGAGCTAAGTTTACTTTCAACGTAAGGACAAAATTCACTTTTTAGTAAAAAAAATGTTGGCGCAGTACTCCGCTTTACCGAATCCTGGATCCACCCTGATTTGCACTTCCAAAAAAAGTGCGTAATCACAATTTCAGACCAGCTCTGTATTTACTGTTTTCAAAGCACCTAGTAAACCTGAAATGGGGTTGCCGATAGTCTACGTGACATTGAAGCTATCTGTTGGTAGTGAACACTTTAATGTTGGCTGTGAAGGTCGGCATTCGTAATGTCGCCAGATGTGGCGTTAACCTTGAGATGTTGTGGCAGACGAACCTCAACGGTTCGTCTGCTGTATTAAAATCATGAAAGTGATCTTTACCTCCCTATATGAATTCCGTATTATTCACTCACTACTAAGGAACAAATAACTTAATTACTAGTAATACCAAGAAATTTCTTAAATGGCAAAGATGATTATTTTTCTTTATATTGATCTTTGTGTTCGAAAGCCTTGGCACTCAACAAAAAACTCGAGTTGGACTAAAGTACGTATTGCCGATTCCGGCCTCCTAATCTATTAAACAGTAACAGAATAGATGCTGCTTAATATACAGCAACTGGTAGCTAGAATGAGGGCCATTGCAGAATGTTTGCAAGATGAAATTGCTCTCCGTGCAGCAGCAATGGGATGTGTTCTGGTCTCATCCTGTTATTTTCTCCTCCTTAAGTGAGTGGAGACTTAACCAATATGAATTCCGAGCCTTGCTAATGCCTTGACTAGACTACTACTGCTACAGAATATGCCACACGTACAATACAACCGGTGTGATGGAACGGCGGCATATATCCTTCCACAGTTCTTTTGGTTTCCGTTTTTTTCGTAAAGTTAACGATGTCGTTAAAGTCGGAATTGCTGTTTAACTCACTATTTTGTTCACCGATGCAGTCGTTCTTAAAATAAGCAATCAATTGTTTAAAGTTATAATACACCTGTGGTAATTCGAAGAATGGCATCTTGTCGCATTGATGCGTAAAACTGGGACTACTACTTCGAACAGTTGCCCACCCCTTGGCTCAAGTTCAGGATTACCTTCATTCTAATTTAGTTCACATTACAATTTAGTTCACGACTACGACTAGTATTATTACTTCTGCTATTAGTACTACTACACAATAAAAGAATAAAACATTAGTTAAAAATTATGTGCATGCAAGTACGATAAACGGAGACAATATTCTGTGGGAACAAATTATATTTTGCGGCAAATTTTAGTGCCAATTCCAAGATGCCCCTACTTTAGCGGTTACTTTCACATTTGTTTGTGTAAAATTGTGTTCTTTGGAATTGACGGAAACGTTAAGATGTAGGTGTGCATCAACTTTATATCTTCTAAATGTAAAAAAAAAAAAATACCGTACCAAATCTAATTCCACGAGTATTTGGAATTTCCGCGAACAATGTTGATTTTCTGCGAATTCCACAATTTTTCAAATGGTCCTACATGGTAAAGTTGCAATAACCCGAAGAAATTTTCAACTAAAACAATTACTATTAATTCGATTTTTTGAAAATAGTAGAATCGCTTTATCATTGCCCCTGACAACAAAATAATCTGATTTTCGGTTTGATGTAAGTTTCCTTCTAACAAGGGGAAATTATTGTAAGAATATTGAATTAACATTATAGTAAAAAATTCAAAATTACGTCTTTGTGCTTTGTGTCAATTTGACTCTTTACTCTAGGTTCAGGGAAAATGAAGTTGGGGGGGGGGGGAGTTAAACAGGCATTTCACCGATCATAAAAAGTATTTTGGCCGTATATCTTGAGCCCCATTGGTACTCTCCAGTTTAAAACTGACCAAGTAAGTTGTGTATGGCTAATCTTGTGTGAGCCATTATCTCACATCTACCGACCATGTTCGTTGGTCAGTGCTTTAGTTTTTTGGCTGGCTTTGAATTAGGGATGTGCGATGCTCAAAAAATTCAAGCCGAGTATGTGAACTCGGCTCGTCGCTCACATCCGTACTCGGGGAAAACTCGAATCCGGTGAAAATTCGATCCCTTCTCCAATTATTAACTGATTTTGACATTCCATTATATCAAATCGATCATCTCGACAAGAGATTTCCGATGGTGTAGGTTAAAAGAAAGAAAACTCAAACGATAAGTTACACCCTTTAAACTGGAAAACCATAAACCAGCCAGTTAGTTAAGCAGCATCTTTGTTTTTACCATCTCACAAATTAAGAGAAACTTGACAACAAATTATGTTCCCAAAATCCAAACTCTTATCGATACTCGACTCCTCTGTTGCAGACTCGGCTCAACTCGAATTAAAATTCTTCTTCTCACACACTTCTAATTTGAGCATGGGTGGTTGAATGCAAATCGAACCGCACAAGAAACTTACAAACGATGAGCCTCAAACAAATTAGCCAACATATAGTGGCATTGTTACAAAATTGTAATCTTTTTTTTTAGTATTCCATAACGTGTGAACTATTAGGCCACACAAAGTTAATTGTTTGGTTTACAGGCGGGTACCATAATTTGTCGCGGGTCAAATTTTTTTTTTATCGGAATCTTGGTCCACCCGCTAAAAAACCTATTTCCACCAAATTTCGTCAGATTTTGACATACCTTTTTAACCGGTTCGAAACGAGTATTTTTATGGCGCTAATTTCAAGCCTCTAGCTCAAACCACTGCAAAGTTATTGGCAAAAACTAAAAAAACAAACAAACATTGAATACTAGATGACATATAATTGTTAGCAAAATGAATTTTTTTTAGGCATACTCCGTACTCTTTCAGCTTTGAGCTGTGTACATGGAAGTAAAATAAGCCTGGTTGCCTGGTGCTTCAATTTGCAATCTCGACCATAAACCAAACAATTTTTTTTATTTGCTTGACCTTACATTAGCTATTACTTGACATCGGTAAAATTGTACATACCTGGAAAAGATGTGTTGCATACTACTTAATTCACATGGCGTAGAAAAATCATGAGATACTTTGTCCACAAAATGTACCTAAATTTTCCCCTTTAGATGGGTTGCCAAATAATTTTGTCCTTGTATTTTTGGTGTGTTAACAGGCTCTTTGGCAGCAAAGATCAGGATTATCGCCAAATTCCACCAAACAACGAACGTGGAGGGCAACCTTTGGAAAGCCCTGGAAATCGTAGTTGGGCAAAATACAAAGCTGAACACCCCGAAGAATTTAAGAATACTACACCACGGCCATTAAAGGAAAATGCCCATCGTGAGCCATACGGGTTTAGTTCTTTTGATCAAGATTTCAGGATGGGTGGTTCACGAGATGGTGGCCATCATTCTCAAGGTGGTTCAGTAGAGCATGAATCAAAGCAGAGGTTTCCTGGGTTTCATCGGGGGAGGGGCCGTCGTGGGTTCCCATCCAATGAGCCTAGGGGAAGAGGTTTTGGCCGTGGGCGAGGACGCGGAAGATTTCCAGGGAGACACATTGACGATCCGCGAGTCTTGCAAAGGCATCCCGTATACCAGCGGCTATATTCACGTGAAGAGAACACAGCCGATCCCAACTTGGATATACCGCAGGCTTTGTTGCTACATAAACAAGCAGAGATTTTAAAACAGGCCGACCAGCAGTTGAAGACTGGACATTTGACGAGGGAACAACATCAAGAGTTGCTGAATCAACTCGGGAAGCTGTACGAATTGCAGACGCTAAGACAGAAACAGAAGGAAGAGGAGCTGCGAGAGAAGATTTTTTTCCGCAACGAAAATCAAAGACGTAACTATCCTATTTTTGGTCGAGACCGTCCTCCATTTCCCACTGGGCCTCGTTTTCCTCATGACGGAGGTCCCAAACGTTTTGCCGCTGCCGATCCTGGTATAGAAATGCAACAGCAACACATCAAGTTTCACAGACAGCACCCAAATGTAATGCAAAGCATGAGACCGGCACCGAACGAAGTTTTGCATAGCGTGGTGGAAGAACTTCAACAAGTGCAGCATAGTACCCAGAGCGCTGAAGTTGCTCAAGTTGAACCTACCCAAGAACCTGTCATAGTTAAAGAAGAACCGAAATTGCCAGAACCACAGCCCGTTGACACTTCTCCGGTTTGTAATATTGCGATTGACGGAAAATTTATGCGATTGATGTTTTTTGGACCTGTGGCTGTTGTTGCATGTGCGGGTGAGCCTCCTCGAGAAATCACTTTCAAAGGCCCTCTCAAAGAGGTATATTTGGATAAGTATGTCATACCCTTGGGGTTTGGAGATGTGGTGATTGCTGACATTGACGGCAAAAATCACGCCTTCAAATTTGGTGCCCCGACCAAAGAACTTTATGTGGATGACGTTCCGTATGAAATTCAGTTTGGAGGCGCCCCAAAACCCATCATCTTGGCTGGCAAACCTAGGCTGCTTCGACTAAGTGGTCCTGCGCCAGATGTGGAGTTTGTTGACCTTAGGCCAACGCTTCAGGAAGATGTGCACAAAGCGATTCAGGCGGACGCGGCATTGATGAAAGAAATGATGGACTTTGCTGCGAGGGAGGCAAGCGTCCCAGTTCCAGAAATTGCTAAGGAAGTCCCCTCCTCTCATACTGAAGTTAGGCCCATGGTTGGCGTTGAACCTCTTGAAGACGCTTCCAAGCCTGTTGACCCGTTAATAGATTCGGTGTCCAAGAAGCATGAAAGCGTGGCTGAGCATGCGGAGCCGAAGACTTTGAAAAAAGATGAACCTGTTAAAACTGGAACCGTTGTTGCACAAGAGCCGCAGGACGGTGACGTAAGCCACGTTCGAATTCCGGTAAAACCTGAGAATGAAAATCATGACATTGACCTTCGGTTACCGGAGCCAATGGTAGTTACTGCCCGACCACCTATTCATCGGAAAAGTCCCTCTCCTCCAATGACTGGCCCTGCTTTGGCCGTAGACTCCAGCCAGGCTGAAAGAAGAGGATCTCCTGCAAGATTTGTTGATTCTCCAAACCGTAGTCCGGTTTATCGTGGATCTTTCCCGAATGAGCCTCGTCCTAATTACCATGAATTTAGGGCGGTTCATTCAGAAGAAGGTGATAAGGATTACCGTGATATACGCACATTTAGTCAAGTTGACAGTGGTGTCTTCAAGCAAGAGCCTCTTGAAGCCAAATTTCCCCATCAAGATGAACCTCGAGCACAACCTTGGTCCGAACCCTGGCGAGAAGGCACAAATCGATATCTTGATGCCCCTCCTATGTTTAGGGAGGAGCTCCCCCCAGCTGGAGGGTACAACCCGCATGAACCTCCCCCACCTCGAGAGGAATATGTTCCTGAGTATTGGCCTCCTCAACGCCAAGAAGAGTTTCACAGGAAGCAAAATTTCATGCGGGAAAGTGAAGGACGACAAAATAGCCCGCAGCGAGTGCCACCCGATTATCCCCAGTATCGTGGTAGTGTACCACCCCCGCCAATGCCGCACGAGAGCGTCATGCGGATGGATTTCCCAATGTTCCGTCCTAGCCTACGTATGGGGAATCCAGGAGAAACCTTGAGGCCGCACTTTGAACCGCTGCGGCCTCCGTTTGAAGCAGGCATGCCGTTTGACATGCCACGGCCACATTTCGAAAACCAGTTAAGGCCGAACATTGTGGATAGGGGACCAGTGCTTCCACCGCCTCTACCTCCACCGCCTCCGCCAAACTTCTACCCAGGTGGACCGCCCCCCATCCAGCAATATCCTGAGCAGCGACCAGGTCTGCTCCCCATGCCACAGTATCCTCCTGACCAGCGACCCGAGTTCTTTCCACCAGTCATCGAGAGACCAAGTTATCCTCTCAGTTCTGTTCTTCCAGCCGGCACACCCATTAACGAAGGAGGTGAGTACAAACAGTTTAGGTTTGAAATTGTACTGTATATTATTAGTTGGATGGAACAACATTTTGTTAATGAGAAAATAGTTGATTAAATTGACAAAAATATAGTTTTTTTCTGTCAGTTCAATCAACTGTATAATAAACCGCTGATGTGATTTAACAAGCCCAAAACCTTTCTGGTTTCAGCAAGCTGAAAAAACAGAAACTATTGCTTATTTGGGGCTCCATTCTGCTGAATGTTAGACTCTCACATGTAGGCTTATCAATGGCAATTGCTTACTTAAAATCAAGCTGCTCTCTCACCCATAGAGAGCAGCTTGATTTTACGTTAACGTGAAACTTGTCGGTGTGTGAAGGAAACTCTTCACACACGTTACTGGTTTGAAAGGCTGAATTTGCCATTTTGCCATAACAGGGTTCAGACAAAACCTTGAAAACCTGGAAATCTCGGGGAAAATGAAATTGGAGCCAAAATCTCTGGGTAATTTCAGGGAACATTTTTTTGAAAATCGGGGAAACGACAAGGAAATTTGAAATAAAAATGTCTTGCGTCTGATTTGTAAGTTCCATTGAATAAGCAGATCAGAAACAAAATCCTAGGCTAGTAGCATCTGTTTTAGTTTGTGCAGTATATTTCAATGAACCAAATATTAGGATGGAACCAATTATCTGTGATGAAAATGCGTTAAGTCCCCTCTGGACTAGCCTCTAAACAGCCATTTTCTGGGATGTTCGATTATTTCGTACAAATATTAATAAAAACATTAACTACTGCCTGTAAATTACTACTACACATGAAAGTTGCCATGTGTAGCATTGGATTCACCTGGAAATGTCAGGGAAATTGAGAATTAAAAAATTGTCTAAGGCCGATAAAAATAAATGCGTGGGTTCTCATAAGTATACAAACCATAAGTCGATGCGGGCGAGCGGCTTTTTTTTTTTCTTTTGTGGAGTTTTCGTAAAAATGCCACAAAATAATGTGAAAAACGTATATTTTGAAACCTATTTTTCACAGGCATGAAGCATGACTGAATTTCCAAGGTTTTAATGTGAACTAGAAGCCAATTAACGAATAAAATAGTGTCTGCTAGAAAATGTTGCTGAAAGAAAAGATTCAAATCACAAAATCAGTTCATTTTTGTGTTTCTTTAAACTGCAAGATGTCTTGCTTTCCTTGCATTGTTAAAAGTCAGTTAAACTAGCAAGTTAAGGCCACCGCGCACTGAGCGACTTGGCCGCGCGCTCAAGTTGCTGCAGCCAATGAAAATGATTAGTGTGTGGTTTTACATAAACGGTAAGCATTCTCATTGGCTGCAGCAACCTGCCCGCGCGGCCAAGTCGCTCAGTGCGCGGACGGCTTAAACCAGTCTGTTCAAACTAGTCATTTAACCATGCAGGACTTTGTAGTATTAGCCAAGTTACCAAATTCAGGTGGTGTTATTGCTGGGCATTCTTTGCCTGAACAGTAGGCTATCATTTGTCTACAGACAGCGTAGTGCTGGAAGACGCTATGTTGTTAGCTACTGTCTGGCATGTTTAATACCCAAGTAACGTAAAAAAAAAAAAATAATATTTAAAAAAGTAAATTTTTCACAATTCGACGTGTACGGAATTTTTATTTTTTTTTTAAATTATTTATTTAACAGTAAAAAGGAGTGATGCGGGCGGCGCTTATGAGAAGCAATGTTGTTATTTTTTGCGGCCTAAGTTCATAATTTTTTTAGGTATCTTAACAATTTTATTCGGCAATCTGTTGACATAAATCCTGTCTATCTTTAAAGCATGTTTCAGAAATTCTGAATGCAAATAAATTCTTGGTAAACAACCATAATTTAGATGGGGTTGATCGCTGATTTGGTTTTACTAATATTGTATGAGTTAGGCCTAAAGTGAATGAGAAGACGACGCAGCGATCATGAGCGCATGTTGGTACCACTGAGAGGAGTGTCTGGCTAGATTGCGCCTATTTCAGATGCCGTTGCAAATTATCTATGGTCTCTTGTAAATTCAGAATTTTTTTTCTGTTTTTTTTTTAATTTTTTTTATAAAATGTTCTTTACACGAGGATTGTCCCTTAGTCTTGTCATTAAATTTGTAATTGTAATAAATAAAAATGCAAACCTATTTTCCGCTACCCATGATATCGGACTTCCAGAGTGTAAAATTAAACCTGCATCCTTTGGATTAAAAAGTCATGACCTTGCCTCTAAACCAGTAAGCGGCAGCAACTCCTAAGGGTTTTTCATTGATGTATCTTCCATTCGAGTAATGTGCTTGATTTGCTAACTAGCAACCTTCGACAAATTTGCATCAAGGTGATTTTGTCGCATAGCCTTCAAAGGAGTTAATGAGTAGAAGTTGCTCCAAACCTTCCTAAGAAAACACCCCATACTGTAGGTTGCCATCTGAAATGGTTGCAAGTTTAACAAGCGCTCAAAGTTGTTATGTGTTGGAAGTAAGGCTGCATCGACACTTAACTTTATCGATACAGTGTTCAAAAATTTTACCGTTACCGATAGCAATATCCAAAATGTAACGCCCTAATTTCTTATCAACGCTGTAGTTTTGTTCAAAAGTCCAATAATTATTAAAATAACCAAAGTAATATTCAAAGTGTTTGAACATTTTTAAAACTGAACAGTAGTTTGACATTTGAACTGATAACAGCCTGCTGTTAGTTAAACTCTTGTAAATAATGTTTCAGGTCTTCCGTCGGTGCCTCCGCCATTTGTCCTGCCTCAGAAACTGGACGTTGGAGAATTGTTCCAGAAGCTCCTCACTGCTGGCATCATACCCAAATCGACGCCAGCCGAGGCAAGTCAAGAAAACACATCAGATTCCATGTCTGAACACAAAGATGGAGAGCACGAAGTTGATGATGAAAAGATTCCCCATATTGAATTTACATCGGAGTGTTTACGAGGGTGAATATTTCTTATGTTTGTTTTCGTCTCTCCCAAACTATGCAAAGTACTGGCTAGTTGTTCAGCGGCGAAGGGCCCCGCAATTAAGAACTCGTTCTAGCTACCATGTTAGTATTACCATTCAAATGCCGGATTTACGCCCGTGAATAATGACCAGTAAATATCTTAGTTCTCGGGTCATTTCCGTTACAAACCAGTAATTTTTTTTGTCGAATTGTAAAACGAGCTTAACAAAAAAACAAACAGCGTGTCGAAAGCATCATCTTGGACATAACTAGTGTCAACATTAATGTAGAGTGCAGTAGTAAAAAATCCAATGGATTAAAAAAGGAGGGGATTGATTTTTCCTCGTGCAAAATTTCTAGTTTTCATCCCCCTGCTTACTACCTTTTTGACACTCGTCTGGCTTTTGCTAAATGACTTAAAGATTTAAGGTAGCGCTGATGCATCAACATTACATTTGAAAGCTAATGAAAGTCTGTTGTAATGGTTTATTCGAACGTTAAAATCTATAAATGTTTAGTTAAGTTATCCACACAAAAAAAAAAATATTGTTAAAGTGTGTATTGCCGCACAAACTTGTCCAACTTAAAAGAATTGTATAATTTTCCATAGAATGTGTTAAGCGATCCAGTAGTTTCCATATCCAGCAGTTGCAGCTTGGTACAGTTGGTTAATTGTGGGTAACATGTCGGCCTCCTTGTACCATCTAAAGTTCCTAAACCCAGTTGCTGGCAGCTGGGGTAGAATCCCTGCTTAACGACATTTTGCGCACTTGTCCACATTGCCTCCCATTGTTACTAACTGGAAAATATATTGGTAACTTATATTATTATTACCATGAAAATTTGTGGGTAACGTAAGTCTTTCTCAAGTTTATTTCAGTAAATATCCTATTACATTCCGTGGCGAAGTATCCCCCCTCCCCCACCATAAAAATGCTTTAAGGACAAAATCGTGAAATACTTAAGTTAGCTTCCAGTCTTTCAGGTATCGTTTTTGTGCTTCAAAATTAACTAAATAAAGAAAGCTTCGTTCGTTTTGTTGTCTGCATCGGGCAAAACAAACACTGTATTACTTGCTGACTCACTTGACCCTTCTCCCTCCCTGGATTAGTAGTGAACCCTTTCTTTAATTGTGCCTGCGGCCTCTTCACAGCTGGGAGAAGTCACAAGGTAGTAAAAACTGGCCTTTTGGACTTTGTTTAAATCATGGTTTCATTGTCATCGTTGTTGCTATAGAAGATATTTTTTTTAGTTTTACTATTAGAGGAGTTGCCGGGAAATTAATTTTTGTCATATTAAGGTTTTGACATACGTGAATGATCACATAATCGTAGAATTTTCCGTAAAATTTACTGCTTAAGACAAGGAGTGTTTAATAGTCGATTTTAGTAGTAAAACTAAAATCGGCTACCAAAAAAGACACTGTAGATCTTGATAACCGAAACTTAAATGTATTACAGCATTTTAATGGATGAATTTAAGTTCCTGAACATGCAATAAACACCCCTCTCCCCGTGCGCACACACTTTCAGAAAAAAAAGCTAAAAAAAAAAAAAAACTTGGCGAGAGGAGAATGCTCGAGCCGCGAACTTTTTCTTTGTTAGGGTTTAATTTTTCTTGACAGTGTTTGCTGCCTTGTTTGTAACGTTATTTTTAACATTTTTTTTTATAGACACTACGCCGGTGTTATTAGCGCTCTCTTTCGAGGCATCCAGTGTTCAAGCTGTGGTCTTCGTTTCACTTCTGAGCAAACAGAAAAATATGCCCTCCATCTGGATTGGCATTTCCGCCAAAATCGTCGTGAAAGGGATGGTGCTAAAAAGGCTGTGGCCAGGAAGTGGTATTACGACATTCAGGTAAATTTTCTATTTCTTTGACACCGGATCAGTTTAAAAATAAAAAATATGTTTTGCGATAAATGAAGAGTTTACTTTAGCGATGTTGTGCTGTCGTGAGCAACACGCAGAAGAGAAATTGTAAAGACAGTACAAGTTTGGAAACTAGGATGCCAGCTTAATTTTGAAGTTGAGATTTTGAAACCAAACATAAGATTAACGTAAAAGTAATTTTTTTAATTTTACAGAAAGTAAGTTTTGCTATGATTTTGGAGTATACTTTATTGTGGAATTTTTGGTTAGGTTAAGGTTTATACATGTTGACTTAACGCACTATTTTCGTTGACACTCACAGCGATATCGCTTATTTTTGACAGACCACTTCTTGATGTTACTGCTCGTCTGTCTTCATCGGGCGTGAGTCACTTGCCCGATGAAGTCAGACGAGCAGTACTGTAGTATCAAGAATTGGTCTGTTGAAAATTTGTGATACTCCTTAGAGTGTCAGTAACTTAGAAAATAGTACGGAATTCAACATACAGAAATGTCTCCAGAATTTCAAAGTAAAACCCCACGTTTATTCGTCCGAAAGGTTAACTTAAGGTTTAATAAATACCAATATGTGACTTGAGAAGGGAAAAAAAAAACTTTGGAAATTGCAATTTGAAGCTTAGTTTTTGTTTTCGATTTGCTATAACAACGATTCAGTATTAGAAGGGCATTACGGTTCAGTTTGAGTTAGACGGAGACGCATACAAATACAGCACAGGTTGTCGCCCTTGGGGAGTATTGGGCAAGTTTGGGCAACTGGTGTTTGTTAAATGCATTCATTGTAATATTCGGAATATACTACTACACCCTGTCTCGCTCTTTTTTTTTTTAAGAGTGACCCGCAGGGGAATGTGCAGGAAAAAGGTTATTCATAAATCTGCTCGAAGCCTAGTAAAAAGTAACTTTATTGTTGCTGTTCAGACCTTATAAAACGACGGACATGCCGGTACATCTGGAACCCAGTTTCCTAGACATTCCGGCCATGCGTCACTCTTACGGCGAGACTGGGTACAGTTTAGAGATAGTGGCAAGTGTTTTTTAATGGTTCCACAGTGACAAAAAATGCGTGGTGTCTACCATTAAAACTGCTAGCTAGAATTTTCAGTTAACAAATTTTTGTTTAAGGTACAGTAGAACCTCCATTATCTAAACCTTAATCATCCGAAGAGCTTGATTATTGGATCGCCCATTTTCGTGAAATTTCACAAATTGGGCAGTTTTCAGACGAGAATGAAAAATCAAGCTTTTGTTGCATCTCCGTTTCTGGATGCAGTTTGACTAAAAATCATCTTGTAGTCCACTTGCAGCTTAAAGCACAGTGCCCGTACACAAAATACTGCTCAAATAGAAGTGTCATTTCTTTGTTTAGCATGTTACGTGTAATTGGATTATCCGAACAAGATCCAAACACCCTTTGTTCCCAGATAGTTCGGATAATGGCGGTTCTACAGTAATATGGTTAGTTGTGTGTGGGCCAACCAAGTAAGCCAAAATTATATGACTAAATGGTTCATTGAAACATCAAATCTTTATAATAATATCGGAGGCCGGCTAAAAGGAAAGCCTAACGGAAAACCACTTCTCCCCTCCTCGCGCCCGCATTGAAAATGCACTCTCCTACTCTACCTGCAGCGAAAAAGGAGCCAGGCATGAGTGGTCGATCAATCTGACAAGTCGTCGGGAGAATGTCCCGGGAAATGTGTCACAGGAAAGGTGACCGGCCCCGTGCATAGCACGGGCTTCCTCTAGTTAAATAAATAATAAACAAAACAGGGAAGGGGTTAATATTATTTGCCTAACTTATTTGATTTATTTTTTTAATTTTTTTTTACAGGATTGGATTCAATATGAAGAAATGGAAGACACTGAAGAAAGAGGTGAGAGAACTTTTTTTTGGGGGGGGGGGGGGGGGGGGGGGGATGTTTATTTCTGCTCTTGTTGCTCGGCATTATCGGTCATTTGTGGTTTTTAGCCTGTGTTCGGTTAAAATGCATGCATACATTGTTATTTTTTTAAACGTTGAATTGTGGTACTAAAATGCCCTTTTTTTTAACAGCTCGTAGTTTGTTTGAAGTCCAAGCCAGTGAAGAACCGGTCGAACACATTGATGATCTTCATACTGTGCCAGTTGGAGAAAACGACGAAGACAATGTACGTATTTGATAAATGAGAAAAGAATTGTTTACATGTCAGTATGTCAATTTGAACCGTAGATGCAAAAAGTTCTTCCCTCCCCGCCAACATTTGGTAACAGAGAGCAAAGCGTCACAAGGTGGGAGGGGGGGGGGGGGGTAAAGAAAATCACCAAATACTTCTGCGTGTACCGCCGCTATTTTGGTTGATTTAACTGGCTTGAAATCAAGCAGCTTGATTCCAAGTGATCATCTTCTGCCTATAATAGGCCTAAATATGGGTGCTTATCAATATCCTTCCGCAGTATGGAGCAAAGACAATGATTTCCCGCAGCCATCAATCACAACATTCCGCGGGAACAAATTGTCATTTCCGCAGCGAATTAAAAAAGGTTGTATTAAGGAGAGAAAAGTTAAATTTTTGTGTCGGATCAGGTGCTTTGCTGCTGAAAAGGTGTTGATGCTTATTCACAACAATTTGTGTGCATCTCGACAATCGAGAATTCACATAAACGTTTAAATTTTATGCCTAAATCTGCTTTTATGAATACCAAATTGTTGAAAAAAGCCAAAAATAACACAAAATCCATTAAAATCTGCGAGTATTTGGGATCTCCACGAAAATGTCAACTTTCCGCGATTTTTAAAATGGTCCCACACATGGTAAGTTGGCATAACACTGAGAAATTTCAAGCTAAAACAATTACTATTAATTCTGTGTTTTTTTTTTGAAAATCGCGTAGTAGTGGAAAATCATTGTCCCTGGTATGGAGCCCCAATCACGCCACAGTTTCCGGTTTTTAGCCTGTGCTTGTTAAAAAAAATGGAAGGGAAAGGAAACCCTGGAAATGTGTTGCCGTCTTGCTGAGCTCGGTTTTGACCGTGCTTCCCCGGTAACCATGCCTTCTTTACCTTATTATCGAACTTTCTACTTCAACGGTGTGAATGACTAAACACACCTCTAACTGACCTTAAGTTTGTTACAGGGTAACAAACTAAAAAACAAAAATTCAGTCATAATAATTGTACCTACTAGCGGAGTCGCTCGCTCATTCCGCGTCGTCTCGCTCTCCCCCCTCCCCTCCCTCCCCCGTCTCGCCCCCACCCCCTCATTTAATTTGCCGTTCGGTCGGTAGATGGAATCGTGTGTTCGCGCTGCTGGCCGGTGCGTTCCTGGCGCAGCTACTATCTCAGAGGGGCTTGGCTGCTACTCTTATAATTTGCCGTTCCGTCGGTAGATGGCGGAGATGGCATCGTATGCAGCTGCTGCTGCTGCTGCAGATGGCTGCTGCTGCCGATGGCTGAGTTGCAGAAGTTGTGTAATTATATATATATATAGATGTTGATGTTTATGGTGTCATTTGTTGATGGAAAAGGGTACTCCATGGAACCATCGCTAACACGTCCCGTGCAGGCTTCTCCGTCTTGTTTTGCTGTAATTTCATCAATGTTGGCCAAGTTAGCAAAAACAGTTCTAAACATATTTATTATCTGTGTCGGCTTTTTAATTATCGGTAGATTTTAAGGAGATTTTACACAAGATGTAGTGTGTGTGCGTGTGTGTGTGTGCACATTTTCTTTATTTTCTTTTGGGAAGTCTCGTTTGTCGGTGTGGTTCATATGCGAGCATGGCTTCTATAAAAGTGAAAATTACCTTATTCACTTTTTTGAATATTGGTTGTCTTGTTATGAACTTTTAAAGATAATAAAACCGTAATAAAAGTAAATTTTTTTAATTGTTTCTAGACTTGCGTTGTATGTGGTGAGCCTTTTGAACAGTTCTGGGACCAGGAGAAAGAAGAGTGGCATCTGCGTGACTCCATTCGTACGGAAAACAAGGTAATTGCTGAATGCTTTGATGGGTTCCCTTTTTTTGTGGGTAACGCTTTTGCTTCTGTGGTTTTGGGATTTGATTTTTATAGCAAATCTTTTATTTGCCAATGAAGTGCGAATTTGAATGTTCGTGGAATGGTTTTCCCTTCAGTTTGTTCAGTGAAAGTGAAGTCTTTTTTTTTTTTTAATCATTTTAGACCTACCATCCTGGTTGTTTGGAGGACATTAAGAATGTAAGTAATAAGTTAAAAAAAATTGAAAACCTTAATGAATAATTTTTTAGGAATGGTAAAATAAAAAAAATAAAAAAGTTTCGTCCCCCCCCCCCCCCCTCGAACCAAGCATAGTTCCGTGGCAAACAACGGTCGCGTGATAGTATAAACGCTAAAATGTTGTCAAAAGCCGGAAATACGTTACACGACCACTTCGAAGTGCTGCAGAAAGATGCGTGATCGCGTCCTTGTCGCCTCTTTGGGCCTTGTAAATACCCGCTCGTGGCACTTTCTCTCATCTGGCAATAAAAAAGCCTGACCCGCTTTACGGAGGTGGTTTGGGGAGACGGATGCGCATCGTCTTTATTCACGTAAACACTTGCAATTTGCTTTGGGATGTTGGAGTAACCTGGTAAAGATGGTGGACAGAGTTACGGCTCCCACGTAATTGTACTGGTGTTACTGGAATTTTAGGCAAGTAAAATGAAAATAAGTAGGCTATACATGACTAGGAAGACCACCAAGACTTGCATATGTTTGGTTACTTTGGTTTAAGCATGTGGATTACTACATGTGTGGGTAGAGCAGTGTGGGACATATCCACTATTTGCCAAAGGGAAAGCAAGAAGGAAGGGGTTTCTGAATGTACTGGCATGAATAGCATTCCTTAGTTGAATGGCCCTAATCATGGTCTTTTGTATTGTAAACAGGTGCCGTTTTTTAATGCGCATTTCTTGGGACCATGTAAACATAGTAAATTATACATCACTGTTGGTGTCCAACATCTACGCTTGCCAAACTGTAAATATTCATGTGGTATGCAATATATAATCCCTTGTATTCAACGTAAACTCGTACTCCGTTTTTAGATTAATTTACTGTAAGCGATTGAGTAACGGTATAAATAAATTCCCTTGTGACTTGATAATGAGTATTGAAGAAAATTGATAGGAATTTTGTGTGGAGGGTAAATGGCCTATTGAAACATCCAAATTGGTCAGAAATTGAGAAAATGGCAGAAATTTGATCAATGTTTGTGAATCTCCAATTAAAAGTAGACTTTTCAACGTGATAGGACTTAATCAGTTTGTGCTGTTAGTGGAGGGGTGAAGGGTTAGTAGATCGATCTCCAGTTGCCTTCAGTTGGGTTACTTATTTTTTAAACATTAGGCCGTGAAAAAAAATTCTTTGCTTCTCCAGCATTTTCTGAGTTTACAAAAGTGACACTCCCTGCACCGGGTTTCTTTTAGCTTCGGCTATGTTTTTCAATTGTTATATTGTTAGTGTTACTTGGGCCAGTCATTTGTTGTTGTATGTATGGTCCATTTTGCGGTCTGATCGGGAATAAATAATAATAATAATAATTATTATTGCTATTTTAGCAGTTTTCATTTTGCAATTTTATTTGATGTGTGATTAGTACCCAACCCTACCTAACAGTAAGTACTTTTTGTAGGTTGCTCAGACTGATGCTGCGAATCAAGCGGCTGCGCCAGAAAAGCGGGACACTGCTGTCAGTTGGCAAGAGAAGAAGCACCCTGAAGCAAAGAAAGCCGACGCACCCTCGGAAGAACAGGAAGTGCCCGAGTCTGGGACTGTTTCGGTCAAGGAGGAGAAAATAGGTATAGTTTGGTAGTAACACTCTTCTGTGGTGTACCGTATTGATTAAGGTAGTTAATCTGCATGCTTCAGCTAACGTAAAGTTCCAAGGAAAAAGAAAAAAAAAACAAAATTGCGGGTACAGTAAACACACTAAACAATTTAATATTTTAATAATTATTCGAATTACAAAGAAAGGACGCCACATTAGAGTCCGGCCACTGAAAGAATGACTCGGCGTTCGTCGAATATCGCCCATGTTTGCCAGTACGATAGGTGCACCTTGCCGACAGCGAGTTCAATCGAGCTCAACATGGCGTCGAATTCGGCTTCGTTAGGAAAGCGCGGTAACACAGTCAAGCTCGGGAGATAGTTTAAAACGTCGTAAAGTATTTCGAATCTAGGGTGAGTGAATGTGGAGAGTTTAGAACAAACACACAATCCAGAATGTGTGCAATGGCTGCTACTGTCGTGAGGTTTTTCGATACGGCTCCTGCAAGGTGCGTTAAGCCTATAAGCTTTTCCGGGCAAGTTATCTACAGACGTCGGGGAAAAAAACGGCCGCGTCTATCAACCATTTTTGCAGTTCAGTTTTTTTTGACATGTCAATATTACCAGAGATACTATAGCTATAGTATCTCTGATATTACACATGCATGCAAGCAGTGATTTAGGAGTGGGGACCGCACTCTAGTTTGCCTTTTTTGATGGTTGTGATCGGTGTTAGCAGCAATTACAGTAAGCGGCGGCGCCAAATTGGGACGGCGGTGAGAGGGAAAACGATACGCTGGTTCCTTGTTTCGTTTTAGGGTTCAAAACGTTTGTGCAACACTAAAGGCTTAACGTCTGGATACGAGAAATCTTACGAAATTATCGGGAGTGGACAAAAGACGATGTTGATTTGTAACTACACTTTGTATCGATTACGCGTGTAAACAAGCGAGCGGTCGCATTGAAATGCATGCTTATCTGACAACTAACACTGTCAATGTATTACTACAAGGATTTGCATACGCTTCAAGGTCACACGTGTGAATTTATTGTTGACTATTTTCGCATCCCCAAACACAGCCGAAATCACGAGACTGCTTCTATCGATTTAAGTTGCCGTACGTAGTCCAACAATTTTTCGTGATAGTTTGCTTTTTTTAGACACGGGGAAATAAATTCGTATTTATTCTTAATTCGTCTTATTTTACTTTATTTGTATGAATTAAATAAATTCTTAAATAAATTAAAAGTATTTAATTCAATATTTGTTCAATGTTTGTTTGGCTTTTGGGCAGCTGAATTTGGATGGCTTGCCTGCGTTACTTGTTGTTGCCTAGCAACCACTAGAGGAGGATGAGTGATACGTTAAGCTCGACGTTTAAGTACGAACCTTCTTTTTAAATCGTTTTTAAAAGTACTTCTACTGGAGCAAACATTTTCTCACTTCACTATGTTGTGGGAGGAACCATAAATTATCTTTCTTCATTGCTGAAATTATTTCATGTGTTGTACGTAGCCATAACAACGTCTCGAAACGAGACCGTGTTACATCATTCCCATTGAATTCAAAGCACGGGCGAGCTCGATTCGATCGTATTCGCAGCTGTCTCTAGCGACAGGAACTCCCTGGACCAAGCTCATAACATAGCGTTGCCAAACCATACGAAATCTACATACAGTATAAATGTGCCTTCGTAACGGGTAATGGAGAGCGCACCTTGCACGCACCAAAAAAACAGGCGAGCGAGGCCACGACTTAAACAATCGATGATAACCTCAAGTCATTCTCTTAGTGGCCCGATTATAGGATGGTGGTTAAACGATTTGAATGATAAATTTTGCAGGGATGCGCCGATGTTAGCATCGGACATCGGAAATCGGCCATTTTTGGCTTCATCAGTCATCGGAACATCGGCATCGGTTTTAGGCAACAGGTGTTAAAACATCGGAAATCCACAAATTTATAAATCATTTTGTAACGGATGTACTTACAACTAATTTCTGGGAGCTAAATTTAACCCTACAAAAAATTTTATTTCTGAAGTCCTTTTAATTATTTTTGACTCAATGAAAAATGTAACTTAGTTTCATCGGACCACAAGTTATCTGAATCGGATATCGGCCGATGTTTTTCAACATCGGAATCGGACATCGGAATCGGCATTGGAACACATCGGTGCATCCCTAAAATTTTGAATATTGTTTACCAATAGTGGCAAAACTTTACAAATCGGACAGGTTAAGTTGAGTTTAGTGCCATCTTCTTGTAAGTGCCAAAATTAACCCTTTTAGGTTACGATATATCGTCGTAATTCCGCTGCAGAAAAGCCCAAACGACGATGTATTGTTTGCTCAGTTCTACGCCCTATTTTTAAAAAAGAAAATCATATTGCGTACATCAGAGGCTAACTCCGATTGAATTAGGTATTTTAAGGGTTTATTTCGGTTTATTTAATTCAAATCATCTTTTTATTACCTTAAGTCGATGTTATTGTTGGCATCGTCGCCAAAATCGACGTGAAAACAGCCCTCGGTTCAAATGATCGTATCTCCGGAACTACGCAACGTGCAGCCGCCATCTTGAGTGTGTTCGAGAGAGGGGATTCCCAATTTTCTAGCCCGCGAAAAATGACGTCATTAACTCCAACATCACTGCCTGTATTCCTGGAATGAAATGTGCTGTTTCAACGGCCCTTCTTCAAACTCTTCCTGATCGCGTGCTATCGCGTGCGCTTATTGGTTCGTTTGCGGCACGTGACCTGTTGGCCATTCATTCGTGACATCACGCAAAGGGAGTCAAGGTCGTATTCATTGGCGCTAGCAGGAGCGCTTTTGCTAGCAGGCAGCCGGTCAATAATATGGCCGCTGAGGACGAAATGGTAGTGAGCTTTCAGTGATCGTAAATATTGGGGGAATAAAGCAACTTTAAACTATTTTTACGGTAATAAAATATCAAATAATGATTTCGAAAGTAATAACAGGCGTTGTGACAGAAAAATACCGAGTGGATGTTGTCATTCCGAGTACTGCAAGTTGAAACTTTCGTTAGCGCTGTTTACATAGTCGAACTTTAGGATTTTTTTTGATAAAGAAAACGTAGGACGATAGTACCAATTATATTTCTATTCAATAATTTACAATATAATTATTACGTCTGCGAATTTTTATATGCCAAGACCGCATAGTTTTTTTAGAACAATTTATTTTCGTGAGGCATGCAACTTGTTCATGGCATCCATGTTACGGCCATGGCCTTTCTCGCTCGCGAATTGAAAAAATGGCATAGACCTAAAAGGGTTAAGTTCAAATTAAAAGATACCTAATAATGAACTGTCATCTATGCAAAATTCCTAAGCTTTGGCATGTAAAATTATATTTTAGACTTGGAACCCAGCACCATTGCATTAATTTTTTTTGTGTTAGGCTTTGTACTTAGGCCCTGTTGCTTGTTGCTTATTTTCATCAGCAAACCCATAGTGCACATTTTCTTGTCGGTGTTGACACTCAGTTTGTAGATCGTGTTAACACAGTGGTCTGTATTTATTTATTTATTTATTTGAAATTGCAACGCCCCAAGGAGCAATTAAGCAATATAAAAAAAAAAAGAAAGAAAAAAACAATGAGAAAAGAAGCCCACAAGCGCCACAGACGCAAGGCAATCAAACAGTATGGCTGCAAATCATAGGTTGTAAAGTAGCTTTGAGCTTTTTGACGAAAGCAAGTTCAGAGTCAGTTTGTACAACCTCCTGGGGCAAATTATTTCATTCAACAATGGTGTGTGGAAAAAGGAGCCTGCAAGTATGTTCTTGCTGCACTGCAATCTTTTCACCTTTTTGGTGTGGTCATGACGACCCGCAAAGTCAGCGGCACCGCAGAAGCATTAATGTTCATTTTTGTCGTATAGTCTTGTAATGGCAGGGTGTGAAGTTGTAAACCACAGAACTAGAGATGTACCGATGTTGGCATCATACATAGGCCTTTTTCGGCTACATCGGAGCATTGACGTCGGATTTAGGCAGCAGATATTAAGACATTAGAAACCCATAAATTTATAGATCACTTTGTGACAGATGTGCTTATAACTAATTTCTGGCAGCTAAATTTTAGGCTTACAAAAAATTTTAATTTTATTTTTGAAATACTTTAGTTATTTTTGACTCAATGAAAAATGTAACTTGGTTTCGCTTTACTTTCTTAAACACCGGCCCACAAGTTATTGGAATCGGATATCGGCCAATGCTTTTTCAGCATTGGAGGGACATAGGAATCAGCATTTTAGCACGTCAGTGCATCCCTATGAACACAGAATAAACTGTCTCACGTTTATTTTCAGCTTAAGTTTTATTTTTTGGCTTATCGATTCAAACACTGTTTCAGATGAAGAAGAAACGTGCACATCAGCCAAGGTTCCCGACCAAGCCTCCGGCACGCCGATTAAGAAAGAACCTGTAGAAGTGCCTTTAAGTACAGAAGAGTCGAGTGATTTGCCTGCAACCAGTGAGCCATCAACAGAACTGTTGCTAGAAGCTGGAGGCGGAGAGCCTTCTGCCAATGAGGCCACGCCAGTGCCTATGGAATCTGAGCCATCTGGTGAGTCTGTTGCTGTCGAGTCAGTTCCACAGCCTGTAGTGTCACTGCCATTACCAATACCGCATGAAGAAGAAATAGGTCAGCCACCTGATGATGCATCAGACTTACCTCCTGGCGAGTCACCTGTGGTGCTACCGGATCAGTTAACCGTCAAACTTCCTGGAGAGTCTACTGTTGCACAGTCTGACGATGCTGATATTCGGCCGCCTGGAGAAAGTCCGGTTGAACCAGTAATTCAGCCGCCATCGGACCAAATTCTTCCAGCGGCTTTATCTGCGGTTGCTTCGTCGTCTGTTGCATTGTCACCTAAAAGAAGTGGCTCCCCACCCGTTGAGGATATGGAACAACTGCAGGTCAAAGTTGAGCCACAAGAAGAGGCATCTCTGTTAAGTACTGGTGAAACAACTGAGAGTAATGTGGAAATGCAAGATGGTAATGTAGTTATGCCTACGGAAACGGCTAATGTGAACTTGCCCCAAGACAAAACGGCCGAAAATGATGAAAGGACGCTTAATTTTTCGCTTCCTGCAGGGGTCAAAATAAAGCAGGAGCCGGTGGATCACGACAAAAGTGGTGTGAGTGACGAGACGAGGACTTTAGAAACAAACGTTCAGAAACCGCCCTCTCCTGTAGGTGAAAGTATTGAGAAAGCATTGGAAGGTTCCAGTAAGGCGGAGGCTTCAGTTGAGGATTCCGCAAATGCCACCCCCGGGTTTACCGTTTTGCCGCCGGTTCTGCGGGGGACGGAATTGTCTGGTTTATGCTCAATTATGTAAATTTATTTGACAGATTTTATTAGGGTTGCCGTTTGAATTTTAGTGAGCTGATGGTTTACAGTATTAGCTTACGAAGTTTACGTTCTGGATGTACTTGGTTTACATTTCCGAAGCATTTTAAATTGCACGAAGGGTAGACTTGGTGACTTTTTTTGTAAGATATTTGCACAGGGATAAAAGTCATTGAATTTGATGCTTTTGCAACGCCAAGAGAAATTGCCATTTGTGTAATTTGTAAATATGTAAATTACCATAGTGTAAATACATTTGCAAATAAAAACTTTTGTAGTATAAGGTACTTAAGTTTTGTTTTGGGTGGAAGGTCTCTTCAGATTACCGGTGTTGACTTGGTGTGTGAATCTATATATCCTTGCAATAAACGTATTCTTTCTTCCCTTCCCTTCAACTGTTGGCTAATGTATTATGCAGATTTTCTTTTCCAGTTTCTTCATTAGTATTGGTTTATTATCACTTAGTTTTTTTTCTGCCTATACTTGTGGACCGAAGTAGGTCTACTGATATGAGTGTTCGTCAGGTAGACTAGTTGTAACACACAACTAATAAAAAGGAAATAAAGTTAAATAAAACTATTGATTGTGTCTTGTCCGTTTACTCAATATTTAATCATTTATATTTTTGCATCAAATATTAGGCCACAAAAGAAGTAGAGCAGGCCTGTATGTACAGCCCCAATTTGTGATGTCATGTAAGGTAACACGTCTATCCAAAAATACTTCTCTATGGGCCACTGAAGGTTAATTAAGTGGTTCTCAGGAACACACGTTTGGGTTTGTTCTTAGCGCATGAAACATTTTTATGACGTCTAAAAAAAATTCCGATCACTCATCAGTGCTTTCACTAAACATTTCCTGGACCACATCAGCTCTTTGCTCCATTCACGTGATCGCCTCGAAACGAATCTACGGTCCATTCGGTGGCATGTCACAACTAAAAACTTGCATCTAAAGAATGACTTTTATGAAATGTGCAACTTTTGCACACTGAACTTGGCATTAAAACGTAGATACAGTGTTGTACTCCACAACAAAATGTAAGCTACTGATTTCGTTTCGTTTGGTAACAAAAAAAAGCCATCGCATGCATCTGAAAAATCACAAATAAAATAACGAAAAAAAAAACGCGGCTCACGTTAATTTTTTTCAGTACCTCTCCTGAGAACGATTTAATGAATTTTTAGCGGCGTTAGTTATTGGGTTATATAGATATCGGTGCCCAAACATTAAGCTAAGAAGCTTCCTTAGCGCCCCGCTACGTGGCATTTCAGCTGATGACTCAGCAGGCACTGCTACCAGTCCCTCACTGACCAAGTAGGTCGAGTGCCTTTGCTAAAAAAAAATGCCCAATTTCGAACCCTTCGAGAAGCGAGCTTGTATTCCAAAACCCCTGGAGATAAGCAAACTGCGAGCAGAAAAGGTAGAGTGTGATTTTCACGTGAATCCATGCGAAACAGTCTGTTTAGAGATCTCTAAGTGCGAGAGCAGCTTGATTCAATGTGCTCGATGCAGTAGTTCCACTTTGTTAGATTTGAGTTCGGTAATTTGTAAGCTAGTTTCAAGAGTTTGGTTGTCACTAGGGATCGATCGAATCCGGATCCGAACTGGATCTGAAGATGGATCGTTAGGTTCGGATTTGAATTAGATTTGGCAAATTTTTTTAAATGTCTAGACAATTTTTGAATAACTTTTTTTTTTTGGCCGATTTCGACATTCCCATACATCCAAAGCATTTTTTGACCAGCTTTCCATTGGGTCCAATTTCAAATGGCTAGCATTAACTGTTCGAAGTTATAAAGGAAAAACCAATGAATAAGGCCGTGAAAAGAAAATTCTTTGGTTCTCGGGCCAATTTGGTACCAAAATGACCAGGCAACCAGACTTTTTATTTTATTTTTTATTTTATTTTAAAATTACAAAAGAGATAACACTGAAAACAGAAATGGCCTTTTCAAAAATTTAGTTACCATATTATCATTTGCCATTGCAAACTTGTGTGTTAGGCCATACAAAAAAAAGCCATGTTTAGGTTCTTGGACAATTTCTACGAGTCTTAAAAATTACAGGGTGACAAGGCTTCCATTTTTTATTTTTGTTGCAAAGTAATTAACCTATAGCTTTAAAAGTTTTCTTTCTGTTCATATTGTAGTAGCAAATTTCTAAACTATTTCAAACTGCAACTTAGCCGGATGCTAACTGAATAACATGTGAGAGAAAGCTCACCGCTATCAGTAATCTTTTGCGGGTCACTTTTTTTATTTCGCTCAAAAAAAGTCACTTGGCAGGGCCTGAGAACCGAGAAATTTTGTTTCGCGGCCTAAGTTGCAAAAATGTGTACTTTATTCAATTAGACAATTTAGGCTGCATAAAATGCAAAGGGCTGAAACAATCGACAAAGGTTTTGTTTTGGATTCGATTAGGGTCCGGATCCGATTCGCCGAAACTTTTAAATTATCCGGATTTGGTAAAAGTAGATTCAGTCGATCCCTAGTCGTCACCGTAACAATCTTTTATTGACAAAAGGCCTGCTTTTAAACATACCCTCTGATGCTCCACCACCACCTGTTTTTAGTCCAGCCGTTAATAAACCCCCATCCCATGGTGGTGGCCTGGCCCCTTTATCACTAACACGGGTGCGTCTAACTTACCGTTAGAGGTCATGAGCTACATAAATGTTGCCTTGGGATTTATCAGAATTACTGTTATTGAAGTCTCCTTGTGAGGTGGTTGCATCGCAGTTGGACGAAAGTCGACCAGATTCAGTTCAATCCAAGATGGCAGACGCATCAATCGTAGGAGCATCGTGTTCGACTGTGTTCCACTTTAATCGATCCGAACCTTCTGCTCGGGAGCAGTGCTGCTGGTCACCAAAATTAAAGTAACATCCCCTTCGACGTCTGTGCGACAGGATGGTACTCAACTGGTTTGCCTTGAAGCGTGCTTCGTCATATGGTCATTTGGAAACCTATAGTCATAGCCAAGGCCAACCGTGGTGCAGCGTCGGACAAGCAACAGAACAAGATACCTTGCAAGAGTCAACCAAAACATAAATACGAGTTAGTGGAAAATACTGTACATTCACAAAAAAAGAGCAAGGCTCATTCCAGTTAACGGCGTAGTCCGAGAAAAGGAGTTCTGATGTCAGTAGAAAAAAAATTCTTGTTTGTGTTAAAAAGGATAACGTTGGTTTATTTTACAATGCTGTCAGCAACCTAAATTCGTTCTCCAAGTCAATGTTACCTCTCCTCCACCCCCCCCCCCCTCCCAAATGTGAATGCATCCCTCCATTCCTCACCTACTCGTCGCTCTCACTGAGGGCAGTACCACGGCTAAGCAACCCTCCACCAGACCATGTGTTGGATAAAGAAGTCTTGACACTTCTTGACAAGGGTGCTACACGCCTCTCCCTTGCAGGACACTCCTGAGTTCTACAGCTCCGCAAGAGTCATTCCAAAGAAGAACGGGGCACACGCCTGATTTTCAATCTCTGCCTGCTTAACACGTTCCTGCAGAACACCCATTTCCAAATGGAGACCCTAGCTAGCTTCAGACAAGAGTCACTTCAACCAGGAGAATTCATGGTTTCCATGGATTCTGGATTTCTCCACGTACCGCTACACCCATCCGTGTTCCATCTTTTCGGGGTTGTTTCAGGACTCGCATACCACTTAGAGGTAATTCTGCCCGTTATATCATTTATATAAATGCTCAAAAACCTCAAATTTCACTTTAAGAAGTTTCCATAGCTCGCCACCGAAGTGCCACTCATCCTCACATTTCGTTTAAGAATTCGCCCAAGTAGGTCGCGTGCTTTGCTCTCTGCCTGAGAATGACTCCAACCTTCTAATCCACGAAGGTTCAAGAGCGTCGCTCCCTTCCATTCTACGAGGCAGCAACTCTTCAAAGGATAACCTAAAGATAACGCTATCGCTCAGCTGAATTCAAACAGGCTTCCGCAACTGGCTTCCCAGCAGAAAAAGAAGCAGCAGCAGCAACAGAAAAGATAATTGAACCACTTCATAAATGGCTGCCTTTGTATAGAGATTCCCATTGCAGGGGCCGAGGAAGATGCCCTCGAATGGAATCAGCCTTCAAACAGTTAGTTCCCTGCGAAGAAGGGAAAAGGTGAAAGTATTGATGGCCAAGACCCATGGTTCAACTAAAGAGGCACTCAACCTTGGGGTTTTTTTTTT
>JAHWFP010114641.1:34435-47948 GCA_023313725.1 Lithobius niger
CCCCCCCCCCCCCCTTCCTTCCCGCCGCCTGCGCGGCCGCGGCCCGGGCCCCGCCCCGCCCCCCCCCCCCCCCCCCCCCCCCCCCCACATGTAGCAACACACAGAAGCTTGGAGCGAGATCATGGACAACCAGAATCTTGCACGTCTAGCAACCGAAGTTATAATCAGCTACCTGAAGCTTGCAGATTCTCCTTCCACGAGAATTCTACTACGCAAGCTCCTTCTGGATCCTCAATATGGGTAACGGACACTCGTAACAGCCTCACTTACCAAGATGGCCGTCTACCACTCGCACTAGAGAAGACCGCAAAGACTGAATGAACCTTCATCCTCATCGCCCTGGATTGGTCAGCACAACTATGGTTCTTCTCCCTGTTGAAGCTACTAATCGACTACCCCAGGAAGCTGCCCATGTACAAGAATCTGCTCACCCAGAAGAAAGAAAGGAAGCATCTTAACACCAAGTGTTACCAGTCTTAAAACTTAAGCCGGGCTACTATCCTCCAGTTACTTCAGGTGGATGGTCTTTTTAGAGCAAGTTGCCAATCGCATCGTCTGCTGCCTCGAGTGAGTACAAGCAAGCTATACAAAAGCAAATGGATTCCGTGGCATCCTAGGTGCCATGGAAACCAGGCTGATTCCCTGGCTCCATCTCTAGCCCTGTTGTGGAGTTCTTCAACCACCTCTTCTCTTCTGGGATGAACATCTCCGTTATCAAAGTATATAGTTCTACAAGCCTCATCAACGCCTTTCGATTGGAGAAACCAGTGACGAGGCTGAACTCCCTTGGGTTCTAACCAGCCTCCGAATAAAACCATATGAACCTCTCGACCAAGAATCATTAGCCGTATGACAAAAAAAGATACGGAAAACGTTTTCCTCTTCTGCGGGAGGACCCACGAAAAGGGCAGTCTCTCCTTGTAGTGGTCCTACTTTCTTTTTTATTGCCGATGTGGTTGTTACTTCTTTACCTGAATGGGCTGAGTCGTGAGGGCTTGTTTAAATTCTGCACTCAAAGATGGAGCAGCAATCCTAAGGATTTTGCTTTAAAAAGGGTATTTGCCTCGTGAAAGGGAAGGGTCCGAAGCTCCTGGATCTTCAACTGATGCAGCATATTGTTTACGACTCCCCTTGTCTGCCAGTGGATGGCTTCCTTAGAACATACAGTGGGTTTTCTCAGCAACACACATACATCTTCCAAGTTACTTGACAGCCGCGTCACCAGTGCAGTTCGGATTAGCTGTGGATTAGAGACAGGAGGCGGCTGCTGTACACATAAGATTATATAGAGACACTGCCCGATACCCATGCGCTGCATGTTTTCAAGTGTCTCGAAGTTGCGATACAAGATGGGCATCATCTTGGGTCTTCAAATCCAGGGGACAAACTTAGCTTTATCGAAGGGGTGCCAACAGTGGTGATTAAGCAGCCTTGCCTCAGATATTGTAAACTTTTACATGGAGGGGGGGGGGGGTGCAATTGGTCCATCCAGTTCAAGGGGTTCGCCTTTCCCTCTTAAAGAGTCCACCACAGAGGAGAAGAGACCTTACAGTCAACAAGTGACGACTGAGAAAGAGCTTTCTTTTTCAGAGCATGTCTTGTTCTGTCAGCAAAGCAGGAGTCGGTCTCCTATTTTAGGCTGTACTAGAAGTTGCAGGCAGTCGAAGACAAACATCCGTAGGAACGTTGTTGAAAATAAAGGTTGAATGAGTATCATACGAAGGTGTACGTTGAAACTTTTATCCCCGATGTTGGAGGTCATAGAAGTATCATCCATTTGTTGATAAGCATCCGCAAAAGAAACAGATCATGTTCGCGGGGAGAAGAGTCCTTGTTTAGATTGGTAGAAAAAACCTTGCAACTAACATTAGAGGATCCAAAGAAATAGGCATATATGTCGGGTTTCATCCCTTGTCGAAGAGCAGGAGGCTTGGGATAAAAACTTGGCAGGCGACATCTAGATTGATCTGGAGACAAACGATTAATTGGTGAAGAGCTTCGTTTTCCTGGTGAGGGAGGAGTTAAACATTTCCTTGAGCAGGATGATTTGGCAGCCGCATCATCTTCCATCACTGTGAGTTGCGACGAGGCGGGTGGCTTGATCAGTGTGTCGGTAGGCGAATCTTTGGCCTACTTAAACAGCAGTTGACAGGGAGGCAGAGCGAAGGCCTTCACTGCAGCAGGATCCAAGGCGAGAGGCGGCAGAGATGCATCTCGATGTTGCAAAGTGACAAGCAACAGTAGGGGAACGGTCTCTAATAAATGACGATGCTTTTTCTTCTTCTTTCTGAAAACGTACGGTACCCGATGTTTCCGAATCCTAGCTGGAAGTAGGAACGTCAGAGCTTCAGTCCTGCAAAGGCCTTCGGTCAAGTGCTGTGATGGTAGTCCTGTCGTCCACAGAAAAGTGAAAATATGAACTGGTAGGTGACGAACATTTCTTGCCGTTCCGAGTGAACTCCACATCGACAGGGTTGACGGGATCCAGCCGGATCTGTGCCGAGCAAGGACTGCAAAACAGTTTGTGTGGGAGACGAACACACACTTGCTGGCACGTCTTAAAGAACATGCCAACGATGGTCGCAAAGGTGACCAAAGAAATGACATTTCCATGCATTTCTATTTGATCAGTCGGGAGAATAACATTTTGATTAATCCACAGTCTGCAATGTGCTACACGACAACCTATGACGGCATCAACCAACTGGTCCGAACTGAACTTGCAACTCTCCATGACAACAAATGGAAGATCCAGTATCAATGCTCCATGTAGATCAGAGGTGTGCAATGAGTGCGCGTATTTAAATGTTTGCTACGTCTTGGAAAGCTGACATATGTTCTTCTTTGTTTTTGTTGCCCATTTTTCTAACGAAGTGAACAGTTTCTCCGAAAATTTAAAGGACGAAGGTACGTGATTGTTCTACTGTGGTGTGTGTGAATTTTTTGAAGATGTCTTGGAATCTTACTGGCTTCATCTCTTTGTGGTTCTTCCGTGTGTTGGTGTGTAAGAACAGGTTTTTTAAACTTTGCTCCTGGTGTGATACCGGTCAGGAATTAACATCTAAATGCAGACAATAATGCAACAATTTAATTAGGAAAGCTTCCTGGGATAAAATCTGGAATTTATGCCATGGGGAAAAAAATGTATTTGTACATTATTTCAAACTACAACTTAACCTGATGCTAGCCTATTCACATACGTGCTTAAGCACACCTATCTTCCTATCTTACAAATTTTTCGTAAGGAACACCCGTTTGCGGGTCATTTTTAACCCTGAAAAGCCCTGAGAAGTTAGCCCTGAAAAGCTTTTCAAATAATTTGTCATGTACGAAGCCTATTAAATGAAAGCATGCATATGAACCCTGCACGTGGATCGAATTAGGTCTACTGACAATGAGACCTAATTCCTTTCGACAAATAAAATGTAGTACAGAATGATTCACCAACCAGTTAAGACAACAAATTCATTTATTAAACAAGACTGTTTCTTTTCTGTTTATTTACATGTATAATACAAAATTTTTTAATTGATGTATTACCTACATTGGGCAACGCTGCGACCACCTTGGAAAAGGTATTGTGTCTTTAATATTGCTGATTCCAGTTAAGAAACGAAGATAACGTTCAAAACCCATTCCGTAGCCGCCGTGAGGAACACTGCCATATCTTCGCAAGTCTAAATACCTGTAAATAAATAGATAACGAAAAATTAAGAAGAACAAGGATTTAAATAAATACAATAACTGCGTATGCTGAAAATCATGAGCTCACGGCTCATAGTGGGTAGCAGTAGTTGGGACAGGTACAGCGGCGGTTGAAGAACGGAGCATACAATCGCTACGCGTAGACGCCTTCTTAACCAATGATCCGATTACGCTCTTATTAAATGAAATAAGAGAGCGACATAGGTCCCGTAAAACAAATCTACTAAATAAGTCTAAACATTCAGGCATGCAATATGATCACAGTCGATTTTTGTTTGGAGGGAAGGGGAGGGGGGGGGGGGGGCAAACAACAACCACAATCCCACCCAAGAAAACGTCTCATTCTAAAAAATGAACCTCAAACAAACCTAAAACAAAATGTAAATGAAAAAAAAAATTAGTAGTATTTTGGCACAGCTTGGAGTAAAAAAATGTGCCCTTAAATCCATTGATCCCACTCGACACCGAGGCAATCGGCCGACCCCCCCCCCCCCCCCCCCAACCCGATGCCAGAAAAAAGTACAGACTAACAAACCACCCCTGTCTGTGTGTAACTGTTGGCAGAGTTGAGGGGGCAGGAAGAAGTATGGTAGCTTGCTTTGTTGGGGGGGTTAGGATGAGGAATCCTGTATAATGAAATTCGTTATTCAAACATAATGCGTGTTAGCTTTTAAAATAAGTAAAAAAGTGCGCGATTTAAGACGACTTACATTAATGACCAGCCAATTTCAAATTTTCTTCTACAGCTAAAATATCTTAACAGACGAAAGACAAAGCTCGCTATTGTTTATTTTTCTGTCGAAAGTGATCGTTTTTACCTTGACCTATAAATTCCTACTTTTTGACACAAATTTGTGTATGAAGTAGAAATTTTTTTTTAGACCAGATTACACCCAACTACTATTATTTTACACAATCACGATTTTGGTAAAATCAGTATGGATCCATACACTTAATCTAAAAAGTTCAATTTCTCTAAACATTCTGTTAAAATTGTTGTGCAAGTTACATAGGTGGCCGGTACCGACACAGATATCCAAAATTTAATCCCCAATTTTTTTTATCAATGATGAAAAGTCCAATTATTATTAAAAAATGGGGAATCTACCAGAGAACCTGTTCTCGCCGGCGAATCGAAATTCTCCGAGCAATATTCGACGACGTTATATTATAAACTGGGAAATCCCCTTTGCGTCGGCACGTTTGATGAATGATGATGTCACTTTGCATATTTAAATGATGCAAAATTTACGTCACTTCTGGTACACTTTCAACAAGTAGTGGAACAACCACCTGCACACTGCGTGCATGCAACTGACGCGTACCAAAACCCACAGCACGCAGGCACAGATGTACAGCCACTAGGCCTCTGCCTTGGTGGGCACTGGTTGAACGACCATACACGTAAGAAATGCACTCGCCAAACCCCTTATACTAGCGCCAACCTACCTGCTCGATCCCCTTGGCTACCGCAAACACCGTAACAACCCAAGGCGACAAATAATTAAAAAACCAATTCAACAGAATCGAACTAAGTCTGGTCTAACCTGTGTCAACCAGCGGATGTAGCTGCTCTAGACCAAACTTCCCACAAAATGTTGAAACAACACCTCACAGGCACCGCAGCACCAAACCAGAAGCCCAGCCCAACAACCAAGCCCCTTCTGTACATCAACCGACATAACCAGACCAACAAAAATCTAAACATCCCTACCAAATGGCAGGCTAAGCACCTAGCAACAGTTCAAACCACATGAGAAATCCACAGGCAGACCAGGGACCGTCTGACCCAAACACTCCACACTCAAAGTTGCAACCAGTACCACCTTCAATACACACAGCTCTACGCCTGCGGTAACCCATCATCACCAATGACCACCATGCCCAGGACACATCCGACAGGATGGAAACAAAACCGTGTTCACCAACAATCCACACAGGGCACCATAGGCCCTCGAGTACCGGGCTCACATACCAACAGTGCTGAAAAAACCTTCCTTCCCAAAAAATGGGCAGCCATAAGAGTAAATAAGTAAGTAAGTAAATGGAGTAAGTAAATGGCGCACTGCGATAATTACGCCTCTTTTCAAGAAGGGCTCCAGGCATGATCCTAGCAATTATCGTCCAATAAGTGTCACCGCGCATCTGGGTAAAGTGCTCGAGTCAATTATCTACCAGCACATTTTCACCTATACGACTAGCGAAGGTCTACTGAATGACGGGCAACATGGTTTCCGACCGAATCGGTCTACTGTTACCAATCTTCTAGAATTTTATTCTGACGTCTTTATCGCTCTTGACAACAATGTCCCAGTTGACGCTATCTACATGGATTGTATTAAGGCATTTGATAGAGTCTCCCATCCCCTACTTATTCACAAATTGAGGCGGTATGGTATTGTGGGACCAATCCTGTCCTGGATCGAACAATGGTTAACCAATAGGACACAGTTTGTGGCGGTTAATGGGCATCATTCGAGAGCTATACCTGTTACCAGCGGTACTATACAGGGTTCGGTCTTGGGACCACTACTGTTTCTGCTTTATTTTAATGACTTTGGAAACTCCTCGTCTTGTTTCGCGAACATGTTTGCTGACGATTCCAAAACTCGTGCTATTCTCAACACTGGGAATGAATTCACTAATCTTCAGCCCGATTTAAACAAGATGTTTGAATGGTGCGCTACCTGGAAACTCTCAATGCACCCCGAGAAAACGGTTGTGATGCGTTTGGGAAGGTGCAACCCCGAAAGGGACTACTTTTGGGGAACATCCCAGCTTCCTTCCGTAAATCAAACTACGGACCTGGGGGTTACCATCGATAGCAACCTCAATTTTTCGGATCACGTGGCCTCTACCATCAAAAAGGCCAACACTGTCTCCCTCATGATCAGCCGCACTATTTCTTCGCGCCATCCGGATGTTTATATGAAACTGTTCCTTGCCCTCGTCCGGCCTATCCCCAAATATGCCACGGATCTGTGGCGCCCATTCTATAAAAAGGATCTCCATGCGCTCGAGCGTGTGCAAAGACGTGCCACCAAGTGTGTCTCAAACTTAGCAGGTATCCCGTATCAGAGACGCCTGCATACTCTTAAACTGCCTTCACTATGGTGGAGATTCGTTCGTGGTGCCACTATCACCCTTTACAAGATTTTGCAGCAGGGCTACGGAGGGCCAGTTCTTCGATCCCACTTCCAGATCAATACCCGGGCACAAACGCGCGGTCATCCGCTGAAACTCGCTGTCAATTACCATCGACACGAGTGGGCGCGTCACACCTTCTTTGCCCGGATTGTTCCCATTTGGAACGCCCTCCCGGAGGCCGTTGTACTTACCTCAAGCACTAACGCCTTCAAAAATGCTTTTGATAAGCACTTCGCTGAAGCACCACAACTTGTATACTTCTTTGAATAAGCGTACTGTCCATTGTATTTTTGTAATTTTTTTTCTTTTTATATTTTTTTTCCCTTTTGTGATTGTTGTTGTTGACGGTTTTTGTTAGACTATTGTATTGTGTTTTGTTGCTACGTTTTGTTTTGTATTGCATTTTGTAATGCCCGGAAGGGGCGATTTAATAACAATTAATTAAAGTTAAAGTTAAAGTTAAAGTTAAATATCCCCCCCCCCCCCTCCCAAAAAAAAGTAAATAAATAAATAAAGGTCCCACTACCATGCCATGGCCCAAAACCTAGGCCGCCAAAAGCCCAAAACTACCATTTTAACCAGGGCCAAATCAAACCAAGGCCCATGGGGCGTAACGACTGCATCACCGGTGGCACCGCAACCACTCGCTGCACCTGTCGCAAGAAAATCCCCTGCAAGGGAACACCAGACGCGGCTAACAATGCCACAAGTCCTCGGAAAAAAAAATTATATTCTGCGCCCCAGCAGCAATAACACATGCACCACGAACACAGGGCTCGCCATACGTTGCAGAACTGCCCGTAACATTCAACTAGAGATTTCCTACGATACAATTTTTGAGCAGCACCAGAGAGCAGACGCGAAAAGTGTAATTTCAACAATGCTTAAAAATAGTTTTTACTATCCTAAAATACTTAACTTAGCATAAAATTACGCGATTTTGGCATATACAGTATGTCTCAGAAGTACTGAACCAGGTAGGCCTATATTACACCCAGAGGAAAGTCCTGGGTTCGAGTACTGGGTTTACTGTGAGTGAACGCCTATTGTGGAAGACATTTGCTACTCCCATTAGGTGCATATTTTGCCCATAGTTTGCTGATTTGTACACCTTAGGCCTACGATGATATAGGCGTACGTCGTATAGGCCTACACTGTATAGGCCTATACCATATAGGCCTACCTGGTTCAGGACTTCTGAGACATACCGTATATATATTACTGAAGTAAGTATGTTGCAGATAGTAAGAAACATTAGTAAGTCTCTGGAATGACGCAGAGCCTAAGTATTTTCTTTTATACTACTGTCGTCGAAGCTGACCCATCACCCTATAATTTTGATTACGGCGTTCAGGTTAAAATGAAAAGGAAAGAACCACAGACTGATCCCTGTGTTACTCCTGAGAGTTTGTTAAGTAAATCCGATGCAAAAACCATTTACTACAAGAGACTGTTCTGTTCTATAAAAAAGAAGCAAACTAGTCAGCCATCCAAGCACAAAACTCTACTGCTTATGAATGAGCAAGGAGTGAGGAACTTTATCGAAGACTTTTTCTAGGTCAATATCGATAACATCTACTTTACCCCCTGAATGCCGTCAGCAATTTAAATAAACAGCCCGGGAACGTTTCAACCCTTCAATTCTTCAGAAGTGCGAGGCTACCCGAAGTCACACATCGGCATCATTAGTAGCAGGATTCCAGACCGTTAAACAGTAAGTTCGAATTGCCACAAATTTACTGTTCATGAGTGAATGGTGCACCATTGATTCAACAGTGCCGTGCATTTTTGATCTTTGGAGAACTTTGCCGTAAGATAGTGCCTGCTAAACATACGGTGGACAGAATAAAAGCACTAAAAGTAATTAACGTTTTAAAAAGCCAGCAAGTGCACATGTATACAATAAAATGCTAAACATACGGTAGTAGCGTTGCGTCTCTAACCTGAGCTTGTGCTTCTAACATTGGTAACTCTGAAACTCGTATCTTATTCTTCCCGCTCAAAGCTCAACAATTGCCACAGTGGCCTAAGCACTTTGAGCCCAGTCTTAGCTATCAAGGCTTACCACTCTAAGTTCTGAACTGCAACACGCTGCATTCTTTTTTGTAAGATGTCAAAGTTGTCTTCTCTTAAACTGCCACCGAACAGTTCGCCAACATCCGGCACAAGTAAATCCACGGCTGCAACCTGCAACAAACGAGAAACTGTTATTGGCTAAACCTTGCATTCCAAATTAAGCAAATAGACTGTTGGTCTGTATGGTATTCGAGACCTGTCAGCTCCCCACATATTTGAAATTCAGTGTGTAACTCAGCGCCATAGTTATAAAGCGTAGCAATAGACGTAGTGTTCCCTTTCAGACGTGTTTTGTAAAGATCATGAGTGCAGAAAATAAAAACCGTACTACTGGTTCTAGAACGCTACAGGCAAACTGTGTAATTAACTAATCATCATTCTTAATTATTTCCATCACAAACTTAAAACATCTGTTAAACTCTGCCTTTTAAAACAACACTGATTAGCCAATGATGCTATATGGGAAGAAGAATGGGAAGAAGAATGGGAAGAAGAATGGGAAGAAGAATGGGAAGAAGAATCAAGAAAACCTGAAGAAAACACAACACAACCAAGTCATTCGTCTACTTGAATTTTCGGTAGAATAGGAAACGTCCACCTTCCTCAGAAGTGTCAGTACGAACACGTAAACAACAAATCCATTCATTTTGTTAAGGTTAAATTCGATTTTGAAACTGCCACTCCGGCTTGGACTCCATTAATCTCTATGCCACGTTCAAATTCTGCCCTCCATTGCTGGTTCAGTTTGCTTGCAAGTTCCGGTATCTTGGTGTACGCTAGGTTAGCAACGTTAATTAGGTTAATTCCTTGCTTTCGGAAGAGTTTTATAGCAATACATTCTAGCCCTCGTAGATGGGAATCACTGTGGGTGTTTGACCTAAGAAGCACAGAGATGTGCTCCCATGCAATAGCATATTGCCACTCCATTTTCTGGTTCACGCCTACACACTGCTCCCTTTTGTTCGTTAATTCGAGCCCGTAGTTGACGATGGGTCTCTCCAATATAAACCACGTCGCAATCTCTGCATGGTAACAGCAAACAACAGCGTTTTTATCATAACTCTTGGCGTCTGGAGCTGGGAAGTTGCATGGAGTGGCCCTGGGCTGGGGAGTAGAGGGGGTAAGGGAGGAAGAAGACTCTTTTTCTTGCTTCGGGTAGAGTACTTATGGATGGATTGGGGTCCCGGCATCGCAAGTGGAGGAGGCGGAGGAGGGAGTGTGGGAGGGGCGGCTGGAAGTGGTGGAGAGACCCATCATCAATTATGGGCACAAGGGAGTAGTGGCAGACGTGAACCTGAAAATGGAGTGACAATAGACTAATGCGACAAAAAGTACGCTACTGCGTAGGAGACTAGGAGCACACCTCTGTGCTGTTGATGTCAAATACCCACAGTGATTCCCATCTACCAGGGCTAGAATCTATTGCCAAAAACACTTACCCTCATGAAAGTTGCTAAACTAGCCTAAATCAAGATAGACTGCCTCATGAGTCCTGAACTAGCAAGCAACTTGAACCGGCAATGCCGGGTAGAATTTGAACGCACCATAAAGATCAGAGAAGCCCAAGCCAGAGTGACAGTTTCAAATTAAAACTTAACCTAACAAAATTGAGTTGTAGTTTCATCTTCGTACTAAGAGTTCTGATGAAGGCGGACTTTTCCTATTCCACCGAAAATTCAAGCAGACAAGTAGACTTGTACACGAGTGACCTGTTTGTGTTGTGTTTTCTTGAGTTTTTCTTGATTCTTCTTCCCATGTCGTTCATGCGGCACTGTACACCAGTTGCCGGTTTACTAATCTATACAGTGCCACAATGTGTCACCTAGAGACAATGGTTGACATGACAAACCTCTCAGAATTTCTGTTCTAAACCTAGATGTGTACTCTTCCAAAAAATGGGTGTCAAAGCATACCAATGATGTAGCACAGCTGACTGTCTCATAATCACTCATAATCATTGTTCACAAGAGAACGATCTCACAGTTCTAGTGTCCATTCCTGCTCAGGTGTAATTGATGTAGCTATAACATATGGTTCCGAAAGCCGAGCAGCCGTCAAAAGGAGCCGTGCACTAGCTTACAAGGTACTTTTCAGCTTTTTTTCTTTAAATTTATTTTATTACACCATAAGCAAACTAATACTGTGCAGATGACTTAGCTAAATTTAAATCTTGCCACACATTTTTGAGACAGAAAGACGGCTAGTACGGGAAGAGCCAATTTAGGGATTTGAACTGGAAACCACCAACTATGTTACCCCCCCCCCCCCCCCAGGTATTACCCACAGACCCCACAGCTGCAGAAGGAGTGTGATAATCTCTCGCACCACTCTAACTGTGTTATATGGTGTCCCCTATCTAGCTGCTAATCAGATTAGCTTCTTCAGACAGCTAGGCTGATCACTTCCACCTATCACACACCATGACCAATTAATTGAATGCATAATGCAAGAAAAGAAATACGTAAAACTGAAACACGAGTAAGTAGAAATTAGAATAAGTAAATTGTTTAGAAAATTTTATTAGTATCTTTTTTTCCTGGTATGCAAGGGACTGAAAAGTATGCGAAGTAATTTTTCCCTCGGTAACAAAGTGATCAAAATATCACAAACCCCTGATGCACTCGAGGTTTGATTGGCTGAACTGTTCTCATTGAGTGTTTGTGTAGGTTGTTCCTCTAGTCCGTAACTCTTCTAAGCATTGCCCACCAGTGGTATCATGGTCCGTTTCGCGGTCAAGGAAGGCATCTGGTTATTGTGTTAGGGAAGAAGCTGACGATTCATGGTTGTTGGTGGCTAAATCTATGAAGGGCTTGTTTATGTTTATTTTACAGGCTAGCCAATGAACTGGCCCATTTATAAGGTTTGGGCAATACCAGCTTTTACCCGATCTAATCGCACAGCGATACAATCCTTTCTTCACCGATACCGATACTTCAAGGTTGAAGCTTTCAGTTGGAAAATAGCACCACAGGAACGCGTTCAGAAAAGCAAATTGAGTGGTGTATTGGAACACCAAAATCAGTCAGTTTTTGGTGAAAATATTGTAAAATCCAATATTTCACCAAAACCGCTAGCTGATACCAACCCAATATTGATATCGGCTGATTCTTAACGATTTGTCCAGCAATAGTTTAGGTGAGTATATCCATAAAATGGCCATTTATTTGCATGGTTTACCACTTAAGCTAACATGACAAACCGAAAACCAACAGCACGACCTTTTTAACTTGATACAGGAAGCTAAAACTTCCACTGATTCTGCAAAGTAAAATCACATATGTTTCAGATCTGTCACCCAGTCTGTGGAAATGATGATTGGTTTAATTTTAAACGCTGCTACTGTGCTTCTTCAACAGCATTTGGCAACAACGGCACATGAAGTATAACACATTAAAGTATAATGGCAGCGCAATTATCGCTCCCTAGTGTTGGTTAATGCATGCAGTACTTCGGTGGCATGTGATGTAGGCTGCCTCGACAGCAAGTAGGGTGTGTTTGTTGTATTCAGTGGTGATAATGGCAGTGTTTTCAAACTCTGGGAGATGGCCTTCGTCTGCGTTGTGTGCAGCAAATCCGTTGTTGGTATCGAATTGGGCTGTTGCATCTTGGTGCTGTTTGACACGTTTTGTAAGTGGCCGAGTGGATTCTCTAATGTAGTTGCACTGCCTTTTACGCATTAGTTAGTTCATATGGAGTTGAAGGCTGAAAATTTGTTGCGTTGATTATGTAGGAAGCAAAGGCATTTGATGGGTAGCAGTGTGCTGATGCTGAAGATAACTTTGTAGCTTTTTGTTTTTTCTTATTGTGACAGATTTGATGGACCAATGTATGGAATCGAGGATCTTGGCTTGATTTCGTTATTTTTTGTTTGGGTGCAGGAGGTTTGGATGGCCTGGCAAAGCCTCCATAATTGCCATCCAAACCTCCCGCAACCAAGCAGAAATAACTAAAACAAACTAGGATGCTCCGTTCCATATAGTAGTCCATCTCATCAAATCTGTCGCAAACTCCAAGAAAAAGGCTACGCAGTTTACTTCAGCACATCGCCACCCATTAAACACCTCCGATTCCGAAACAATTAAAGCAACATATTTCAAAACTATCAACACCCCGTATATAATGTCTAGTAAGCAATGCATATTGCCAACTCCATCAAAGATTCCTCTCAGCCACATATAAAACATCTCAAAACAGCACCAAGACACAAAAGTCCAATTCGACCCCAACAACAGGTTGTTGTACGCAAATGAAGGACATCTCCCAAGTTTTGTCAACACCACCATTATCACCAATGAACACAACAAATGCACCCGACTTTCCATCGAGGCAGCCTTTCGAGGGACTGAAATATTGTAGTCAACTTACACCAGGGGCATGCAATCGTGTTGGTGACATGCTTCCTGCGCCCAACAAAATAGTATCACCGTTGTCGCTAATTACAGACGAAGAAGCGCATCAGCAGCTTCGGACATTTCAAAAACCATTGTTTCCACGGACTGCGGGGAGCAGATGTAATTTAAGTGTTATTCTGGAAAGGTTGTAGCGTGAGAAACGCTAACTATTTGAAGATGCCACTCCCACTGTT
>JAHWFP010114641.1:47958-72329 GCA_023313725.1 Lithobius niger
GAGTCGTTAAAAGTGTTACTGGGTTAAGCACTGAAAATAAGGTTTCAAGGTATAACAACACCAAAATCAAATTTAACAGTCTATAAATACATCACTGGCTTACTGTTTGCGACGAGTCATCATTGCATTTCATGTAGAATGGCGTCACACTAGCTGGAAAATCGGTTACAAAGACTGGAATCCCACCACAGTATTTTACTATGAATTCTTCATGTTCTCGCTGTAGAGACATGCCCCACTGTAAAATAATAACACACACCAACTTATTATTATACAATATTACTGTTGATTAATTTTTGCAATGAGCAGCATACCTTAATTTTCTGTTTACATTTTGATTCATCTGTTGTCAATGCAGTTATTGCGTCTGTGTACGAGATTCTGAAAGATGATTTAATCTTAATTAATTTCGAAGTGGCTGCTTTTTCAGGCAGCCCAAGTAATAAAACAATATCACATTTGGTTCATCAGAGTTCAAAAACATAAAGATAGAAAGCCGAAGGCTCAACAAGAGTTAAATAAATACAGATGCAAACCTATTTACGTTGCCTTTTGGACTTGTATGTCACACTGCCTGAGTAGGGAATTGAACGGGCCATGTCAGTATGGCTCAGCGGTAGGACCTCGGCCTTTGGTTTCGAAGGTGGTGGGTTCGATTCTTAGCTCAGGCATTCTGCTGTATAAGTCCAAAAGTTAATGTAACTAGGCTTGCGTCTGTATTTATTAAAAAAAAAACATAGTTGAAGCTAAAGGAACAAGCAGGCTGCAAACACATCCAATGAGGAATATGACGGCATCGATCAATAGACCGTCAACTAATACAGTTAACTACCTAAACATCTGACTGACTGACTAGAGTGGAGCTCAGCATTTCTCTCATTACTGAACACATTAAATGCTGCGAGAACTACAAAAAATAAGCTACCGAGTTACGTGAATGATGTAGAAAACAAGCCAATTTGTTCAGCCAGGACACTAAAAATTACAGAAATATCAAAATTGATGCTGCAAGCAAAAATTCCACAGGCTAATAATGATTTGAATACCGAAAAATTGGTCGACTCAGCATTTCTACTTTGGTTCAAATTGATGACATAGAAGAGGAGGGAGTTTTGAATTTTGGAAGTTTGTTGGGTTTGGAAGGATTGAGTGTGGGTGCAGGTGGCTTAACTGCCTGAAGCAGACGCCAGTAAAGGTTGTTGAAAATTCACAAGTTTCGAGGTGAAAACCTTTGAAAATCTTTGACTTTTGGTTTTGCGTGATCGAACTTTGAGTATAAGTCGTTAATAATGAAGTCCCAATTCTGCCATTTACGGTAAGCCAGGTGAAAATTCCGGGGAGACTTTAAATGCAAACACAAAATGGCATTTTCCAGCGAAAAATCAACAGACTCAATCACTATGGGCAAGAATTAAACGAAAAAATTCACTGAGCACAGGCACATCAATCCAACGAGGTAGATGTCCAAAGTAATTGTGCGGATCCATGATAGCTGTGCAAGCTGCGAAGGGAGCATGGAAAGCACCATGGGAGAACCAAGGACAGCTTAATTAATTTAAATTATGGTTAAACTTAAGCATTTGAGCATTAAATGAGCAATTTAAGCTTGTACAAAGGTAAGTATTTGCAGATGATAAGAACTTAGATGTTTAAAATATAGAAAGTTACACCTTTGAAGCAGCAACTTAGCTTAGGGCAAAAAAATTAAAAAAACAACTTTGTTTTATAGGAGCGCCCGCATCTCCAAATATCGTGCGCATGAAATTTTTTTTTATGACTTCACTTCCCTTTTGAAACAAAGAGGGTGCACGAGATCTGCCAACAATAGACAGAAACATCTAACCGTTGTGCAAAGCTTGCGATACTGACAATAGTTTGGCAAAGCCAATTAGAGAAAAAAAGAGCTTGATATGAACAGAAAGGGAAAATGTAGGCCTGGATAAAATTGTATGTCAACCTAGCAACAAAAAATTTTACTCACCTGTACAAGCTAAATTTTGGTGAAAAAAAATTAAAATAAAAGCCAGCCGCCCACCCGTACGTTGCTTTTGAGTGATAAACTCCCGTAAAAGAAGATACTTTTCTTTTTTTGCCCTTAGTAACTCGTCAACAATAACGCAACCCCAAAGGAGTACAATTTCCAATTTCACAGTAGTTCTATTAACAATGTTTCAAATTTCCAATTTCTTCTAACACTAGCACATCTTCCACAGTTTTTTTTTTATTAACTATTTTCATTAGGCATGTTTCGACCGGAAACTGTTTTAAAAATAAAGTGACTTGGCTGAACAAGCTAAGTCAGGAGAGATTTATATTTAAAAAAAAAATAAAAGTAAACTATCAAAATGTGCTAACCCTGTTCTGAATTTACAGAAACAACAACATGCATAAAAAGAAGTTGGAATTAGGATATTAAAACAAATTAATTAGAAAGCAATAACGCATGACAAGATGGTAAACACACCTCAAGAAGTTTGATGACAACAATTTCTTCAGCCTATCCTGAAAAAGATAAAACTTATTACAAAATTTGATGGATTGATTAATTCATTCATTTCAGGGCTCCACCACTGATATACGTTTGGCACTGACACCAATAGTCGTAAAGTAGTGAAGTTGTAATATGTTCTACAACAGAAAGGAATTCATAGCCTCGTGAATATGTTCGTTCTTCCCAAGTGCCTTTGGTGTTTGGTTGTGTATTGTATAATTTGCTTTATCTCATGATCTTTACATTTAGATAGTCGAGAGAGTTCTTAGTCTGGAATGTTCTGTTAATTGCATCACATCCACATCACGCTACATTTTCTACTCCCTTGTCTGTTAAGTTGTCAAACATATATTGAACTGAATTCATGGCACCGGGTAATAGCAACTCACATTTCTCGTTGGGGTCAGTCACGTTGTAAGCAAGGCTGTATTAAACACGAATTTTTTAACCGTACAAACCTTAAATGAACCGAACACTTCCAAATCAAACAAAAATGTACCAAACCAATCAACCTGTAAATTACAACAACCTGGTTCACAAAGATTCGTATTTACCAAAGTACAGCAGCACCTCGATTATACGAACCCTGATTATCCAAACTCCCATTCTAACAAAATATTCAGAAATTTGCCGTTTTTTTAGAGAAGCCATAAGCATTGACTTTGCTTTATTTACATTTTTGGAGTTGTTTCATGCCACATTTTCTTTTCAATAGTCTCATACAATCAAGCATAATTCACAAACACTAAAACTAAGTTACGAAAAAAGTATTCCTCTTTTATTTTGCACGTAAATTGGATTATCCGAATTTTCAATTATCCGAATACCATTCAGTCCCAATTAGTTCAGCTACTCGAGGTTCTACTGTACAAGATTCTCAAAATGCTGTTAAGTTCACATGGACTTGTAACTTGTCAGTAAACAGATGTGAAAACCAAATTTGAGCAAAGTAAATCTCCTGTGTCTTTACATTTTCCCTTGTAACTTCTGAATGGTTGGAGCAAGGAATTTGTGGTTTGGATCATCAGAGAGCTGGTGAAAAAACGTTCAAAATGGTGTATTCAAACTTCAACATTAATCGTCATCTTGTTTCATAAAAAATAATCGGTGGCAATAACATTAATTTAGCAGCGAAACAAGTGATTGATGATTAAATGTTTAACATTAAGCAAGGAGACACACACTACCACAAAATTTGGATGTTCGATGTCCACTTAAATTTTCGGTGGATTAAGGATCGTTCACCATCATCAGAAGTAACAGCAACGACTTTAATTCACGATCTTTAATTCATCAAAAATTCAAGTGGACGTCGAACGTCCATAGTTTGTGGTAAAGTGTTTCTCCTTGCTTAATGTCTTCAATAAGCCACAGTAATCGCCGCTAGCTGGTTTTTGCCGTTAAATGTTTAATCTTTACAACCATAAAAATGACCAGCATCAGTGCAGCTCTGGTATTTTCCTTTTTTACTTGCCTGGTAACCGGGAGAAACTTCCTCTTCCAACATATGCAGATTTTCTGAACAACTCGTTATAATTTCGTTGGAAGTCACCTTTACCATATCTTCTATTGCCTAATCACACATAGAAACAGTAACTTGTGTTAACACAACAGCTTTATCACAATTCCAACCGATAATCTTCAAGAACATACTTCCAAAATATCTTCCAAGCACTTTGTAAATGCAAGTTCCGCTTCCACCATGTAAAACTCGTTTAAATGCCTTCTACCTCGAGCATCTTCTGCACGGAAAACTGGCCCAAACGTGTAAGCTTTTGGTAATCCACCACTGCAAAAAAAAAAAAAAAATGAACCACGTAAAACTGGTATGGATTTAATTATAGCTCAAACTCTATAATCCGAATACCGATTATCCAAGGGGTGTGCAAGCCTCGAAAGTTTCGAGTTCGAGTTGAGTTTCCTATCTACTCAAACTCAACTCGATTTAGCCCAACCAAACTAGAATCCCGTAAAAATGCGATAACTTTGCCAATTTTTGACCGAATTTGATGTTCCAATATATCAAATTCATCATCTCGATGAGAGCTTTCCGATGGTGCAAATTAAAAGCCACTAGCTCAAACCATTTTAAAGTTATGTCCTATAAACTGGAAAACTCGTTGTAAACATTGAGCCGCACAGTCCATTAAAGCAACATACCGCCTGCCTTATAACCTTCCGCCTGCCTCACAACACCCACGCGACGATCACATCCGCGTTTTTACCACAGCTAAGGTCAACTGAGACGGTAGCTTCGTTCCTCGCAATGAAAATCATAGCCACTGTCTCAATTGGCATTGCGCCTAATAGTCCAGCCAGCGTGAACCCACTGATTGTGTCGTCACAAACCGGAATGATTCTCGTATTTTAAAATCACAATTTATAATTTTCTAGGCTACTGTCTTATAATTTTGCTTCGGCGATCTATTGGAATAATTAATTTTAATTTTTACCGCATTAGTCTATTAGATTTTAGCTCTCATGGTAATTATTAGAAAATTAGTAGATGTACACACAGAGATGAAACGTCATGATTATTGTACGCGCGCAATGCATGATTTAGTGACGACCCGTCACTAAAGATAGTTAACAATATTCAACAGAAAATCTTCTAGACGCCACATTTTAAAACGGTTTTTTAGCAAGGGAAACACTAACGGTAAGGAAATAGACCTTTGGGGCCGTACTTAATGTGGAGGATCGAGAAAAATGGCGCTGGGAGGTATATCCCTTTAAGCAGCATCTTAGTTTTTATTACATTAACGAATAAAAAAGACACTTGCAAAATAAGTGTGTTAACCAAATACTCGAACTCGGCTCGATACTTGAGTCTTCTGTTGCAAACGTGGCGCGACTTGAATTAAAATTATTCTACTCGCGCACCACTAACAGCAGCACAGTAAGATACCGAGTGTGTTAGGCGTAACGAGGCTAACCAAGGTTTGAAACAACTGTACAATTGGTCGAAAAACAAAATGATGATACTCGTTGGCTGGCTCATTAATTACATATTCTAAATAATAATCCGAAAGGTGTGGACGTTATCACCAGGGTATATTATTGTAATTCTCTCGTAAATCTCTACTTGGACTACACGAGGATCAACAGTGGTACGGTTAAACAATCGTACCTGGCCGGCTATATTTCAGTAATAATAACAACAGTACTTAATCACAAAAGGAACGGAGTGGGCTCGTGTACATTTGTTCCAGATCACAAATCACTAAACAAAGAAGGGAGTCCACACAAGGTTTTTGGTCCAAATATGTTTAATTCAAATATTTAGGATTATTCGTCTCCCTCTGAAATTCCATTAACTCACTTTAAATTAGTTAAAAGCACTAACATTAGGCTACGAAAAAAAAATCGGTTGTTTCTCAGGCCCTGCCTTGTGGTCAAATTTGCCCCTTGTCGATGGTTTTTATTTGCTAGTTCAAGCTAAATTTATTATCGTTGCAAGGCAAAGTAATTCATTTAGTTGAAAATATGCATTATTTAGCCTAAATTGACACTTTCAGCTCCGTAAAATTAAGTGTTTTGCAAGTTTTTCCGTAAATTTAAGATGCAAGTGTTTTGAGCAGTTGAAAGTAAGACTTGAAATACTTCCAATAAAATAAAAAATAAAATAAAAAGCCTGGTGGCCTGGTTACTTTTTGAATGAAAATACCCGAGAAACAAACTTATTTCTTTTCGCGGCCTTAGTTAGATCATGGGTAGATGGATAGATACCTATCTACCCACGGTTAAATAAAATAAGGATCATGGGTAATAAAAAGGACGGATCTAATTAAGATGCGTCCTTGCTTGATACAGAACTGGACTCTGGTCCTTAATGGAGGGAAGCTCCTTCAAAATAATCTAAGTCCACAGCAGTTGGTGTTAAACCCAAATTCAACTTAGCTTTGTTAATGATGATGAAGTATTTTGATCCAGAGGGCGCAGCAACTGGAGGCAACTGGGGACCAAAATATTTGGGAGAGAGAGTGTTTATTCTGCAGGGAACCTCTATTTAAGGCAAAACGTGCATCCCGTTTCTAATGTTTGCAGGTATTGTGCAATGATTGCAGAGCATTGGGTGAGAGCTGATTAGCTCCTTGACTGGGCCACTGATGTGTAAGGAAAATCAGGATAGGACAGCACCTGGATTCAGGCTGAAGTGCACTACACAGAACCCAAGTGCACTAGGCTACTGTAATAGTAGTGAATGCTGTCTGCTAAAGCTATTATTTTTAAGTAATAATTCAAAATTGGACACTGTAAAGGACTGATAAGTTAATGTTAATATCGTTAGAGATTATCGGTCGTGTATCTGTATTGCTACCGAGACCGATATATCGGAAAATGGTGCTAAATGTGCTAATTTGTGCTAAATTCAAACATATTTACATTATATAATCTGTGGGTACGACACCAATGCTACTTAAAAGGAGAAACACATTTTTTTTCAACTCTTAATTATTCAAGTTAAATACAGTATTTTGAAGCACATCCAGTCTCCAGGAGTTTCCATGATCTTGAAAAAAAAACCTCACGAAATTCAAGGTTTTTCCAAACCTGGAGTTTCTATTGCATGACTTTCCTGGTTATCCAGGTCGAGTGGCCTACAATCCTTTGAACCCATTTCCTTGGAAAGTATTAAGACATTTGATGAATTTTAGACAAGGAATAGGACGCCTTAGTTGTTTCTGGAAGCATTCCCTTTGTCCCATTTTTTGGGTGTCATCCTGTTTTATCTTATTATTGTCTTCCATTTTCCGTCCCTTCTAGCGTTGGGGGACGATGTAGTAGTAAGCAGAGAATGCGCTGACAATTAGTGCCAGAAGAAGACAGATTTATGATATTCCATCAAGTAGCTAAAAGCTATCGAAATTTCGCTAGTCATTGTTGTGATCAAACATCTGGCTTTTTGAAAATGAGTGTTAATCGGTTTGGATATTCTGTCTCTAGAAATGCTGCAAACTTTCATCGTATTGACGTTCATCGTTTATTCCACTTCCTGAAAAATGTCAGCAGCTGCCAACAAATCCCCAAAATCGAACATATTTAGGTCCAAGAAAACTGCTCTCTCAGCATTGGCCTAACACTATGTTAATGTTTTTTACCCAGCATGTAAACAGCGCCCCTTGCAGCTAGTTCAGTGATTGGCTCCGGCAACGAACTTCGCAGCGAATAAGGCGTTATTGTTGCTGCTTTGTATTTATGTAATTAGGTCAATATTAAAGTGATTAGGCTTATAGTTTGCATTAGACAGCAATTACTAAAGCATTACCGTACTGGGTCGATAGAAAGGCAGCTCGAATATAAGGCGAATTGCCGTTTTGGGCTCATAAATTCTACGAAAATAAACAGACGCGCGATTATAGGGCGGACAACTTTCACGTAAGATTCTGTCATTGCCTCTGTTACCAATATAGTTGATATTATAGATTAATAGTTCAGCTGATGCCGATTTAGAATCATAATTTTCGTCATTATAGTTTTTTTTTTATTGTGGACTCCATAACAATTTTTAAGGTCCACTTTTGATTATATTTTAGTTTTTGCTAATAATTCAAAATTGATTTGCGGTGCTGACTTCACATTAGAACCAATGGATAGTTCCTGAAAATATTATTAAAATGGTGTATTCAAACTTCAAAATCGGTCCAAATTTTGCTAAGTTATGGATATGAACGCGAATATAAGACTAAGATGTAGTTTTAATGGAACTAATTCGAAAAAAAATGCGGTCTTATATTCAGGCCAGGACAGTACTTTGTACTTACAAAAGCTAAACTTGGCCAAGTCTGCATAGTAATTTTTTCCCTAGTCAAGGAGTGATCAAAATATCAGAAATGTAATCTCTAGGTGGAATTTTTACAACTAGCAATTCTCTCCATATAATTTATCATACAGGAAGTTCTTCCATTTGCCAAAGGCTACTAAATCTATCCAACTCTTTCATACAAAGTATGCTGTAACTCTTACCAAGCGAAACATTCCAGTTGTAGTTGACCAGACACGGTAAGATAAATATCCTCGAAATGTCCAGCATCTGGGTCTTCTAATTCATCATCTGATTCATCCTCTTTCTGACCAGAAATTTTCTTTTTTCCTGGCTGTCATTCGGAATAAAAATTGTAAGGTAAAGAACACAGATATAGATAAAGACCAAACTGTTCACAAGCAGGAAAATGAAACCTATGAAAGGCTAAATTAACGTAATGAGATGTTGAAACGTTAGCAAAACAAAATTTCAAGTCTTCTGAACAGTTTCAAAAGAAAAAATGAATTATAAAAAAAAAAGGGGGGGGGGGATGAGCTCTTGGATGAACTAAGCAGATCCACAAGAAGTGGGCAGGCTACTCATATGTGGATTGAATGTTGCGAAAGTGACTGACCTAAGTGTTCAAAACTGCCAAAACGTATTAACGCCAGAAGGATTTTGGGTACAAATATTGCACAAATATTACTATTTGCCCCTTTAACCTCGCGAATTTTTGACAGCCTAATCCATTTTCATGTGTCTTTGGCAGGCACACATTGTATCGTCTTCACTCCGATCACATTCTTGCTGCGTTTTGATAGTAATAGTAATAGTAAATAGTAATCCACCCAAAACCAAAACTGGTAGAAAAACCCGCCAAGTTTCCAAATACGATCGGCCTTTGAAGGTAGTGATATCATTCAACCAAGGAAAGGCCGCCAAGGTCAATCCTATTAGCCAAGTTAATCGCACCGACTAATAGTTTGAAAGTTAAATGAAAACTTGAAGATTGCTACTCGCTGTAGTAATATTTGTGCAAATATACCCAAATCTTTTTGAAAAAGTGTTAAACATGACCGTGATCTTCAAACAAATAGGCCTAACTTTCTAAGTAAACAGTAAGATTTTTTCTACTCTAGAAAGAGTGCAAAATTTGCCCTAAAAGGTTTATGGCCGATTTTAAGCTCAGTGATTTTGTTTTTCCAAGTCCCATACGTAATTTACGTGGGAGCAGGATTCGAACTTGTTCTTAACGAAAGTTTCAATTTCAAATTAAACTACAAATAAATCGAAATGTCAATCAAAGTTACTCACATTTACACAAAACACGTCACCAGCACCTTCGCAATCATTGGACGTCAGGATGGGAGTATTCACTAAACAATACCCATTTTTCTGTAACAGTAAAAAAAAAAAACCAACTTGAACACAAACTATGCACTTGAAGACCCTGCAGTCCTTTCAATACAACACTTTGAAGAAAACTGCATGCTCTTCATGAAGCTCGTATCCACGGATCCAGCACTTGGCATAACAGGACGTCACCAAACAACTTGCTCAATTGGACAAAACGTTATTTCCTCGAAAATTGAAAAAAGTACTGTGCTTTTAGTGCATTTGGTGATTAGTGTGTGAATTTTTTCGTAAAAAGTTTAAACTCCCTGTGTTATCCAGGTTGACGAGCACCCCGTTCCAGACCATGTCGCATAAGCAATTACTGGTAAAACCAACAGATGCTCTTTTGCACAGTGAGACGGTGCTTCCAGGACGACGAAATGAGAAGAGGGAAATTCAGAAACACGTCGTTGAGCTTGTCGCTGGCTCTGCCATCCCGGTAACCATGTTACCCAGATACCAAACCTTCTGCACATTTGACAGACACCAATTAGAATTACCTTCGAAGCTACTGATGTCAGTGAGTCAGAAATAAAAAATACGTCTAATAGATTCCTTTTAAAATAAGATTCCCTAAACAAAAGTCTTGCCTGATAGTAGGAATGTATCGCCATTGTGGCGGCATTGCGTATTTTGGACAAAGCGATAAAGGTCTTAGTCCTAGGGCGCAAGTGAAGGAACTGACGCAAGTAATTCATCGAGTATTTCTTCTTGTTGCGAAACGGATACGTCTGCAAAAAAAAAAAAGTCGAGTAAACTAGTGAAAGAGTAGGCCTACCACAAACAGCATCTTATGTAATAAGCAAGCCATTACTGTACCGTAGGATCGCATGGTCCTAAAGTTGTAATGCTGTCGGATTTCAATTCCAATTCTTGTTTAGGATGTGCGCTCGGTGCAAGTTCACCTGCAACATCGATGCATGAACCTGCTGTCAACTTCCTATAACAAAAAGAGGGAGGATGCAAAAAAGATTAAATTGTAATTGAAATTCAAATCAAAATCAGACTACAGGCCAAATGGGGCAATAAATACTACTTAAAAAAAATTGTTCCTCAGAACACGCCAGTGTATGCAGGGTGTTTCAAAAATCACTTGCACCCCCACCAAAAGGCCTACAGTCTTCAGATTACAAACTTGACCAATGTTGCGGAGTGGCCTTGTATGGTTTACCGGCCGACTCCGCATCTATGGAATTTGGACAGCGCTGACAGTAACTGATACTGATAGGGTGCCGCCAATCGACTGCCATGTCCATTAAATCATAGAAGGAATTTCAACTGTTCGAATGATGGTCATGTATCTTTCACAAAGTTCACAGATATGCAGAGAACACAGTGAAGCGTGCAGTGTTTTGTTAAATCAGTTGAAGCTTGATTTGCATAGCAACTAATTAACCATCGCTATGAAGTCAGCAACATTTAATCGAACTGACTAACAGTATTTTGAGAACAATTCACAGCAGTTATACTGACACGAACCCAAGTGTCTTCGAAGAAGTGGCTACTGTCTCCACACTGTAATCTATTTTACCGCAATAATTAAAACCGCCACTAACTCTAACTTCTTACCGTAGCCTAAGGGCCTCCATAGTTCAAAAACCTAATACCATGACTAATCATCCCCCCCGCCTTGCTTCTAACAGGCCTGGCCCCGGCAACGTACATTGCCTCCCGTTGCACTCTGGAGTAGCCTCTGGTGGCTACATGATAGTAAGCAAGGTGCATGAGGCATTCCCTCAAATCTCTTACATCAAAAAGGGAGGACCCGCTGGCTTCTTCAGCTGCATCCTTGGGAGTTGGTCCTTGCCTACGCCGAGTAATCAAAGTTACTGTTATATTTACAAGCGACCAATCACGCTTCGTCTCTTGGCCGCCTCCTTGGGAGCAAAAGACGCCCAATGTGAGGCCCCCTTACAGCCACGTTTTAGCCGGATACAGCGCCTTACAGCGATGTTTTAGCCGGATACCTAAAATCTAAGCGTACAAAACGTAAACATCGAGTCCATCACTATTCAACATCTACTAAATCTAGGCGTGCCACTTATGAACATCCAGCTGCCAACCTGCCCCTCAACCGACTTGTTCACCCCAAGATTCATGATCTACTGAACGCCAAGTGGACAGCCATCACTTGCTCCACTCCATTCGCGTACACACGGATCAGTGGTTATGAGTGGCAATTTTGAATTTTGAATTTTGCTACAATGCAAAAAGGAAATAATGTTAAGTGAAAGTAACTCAACCGACGTGTCTAATGAAGACAAACGTTCTCACCAACAACAACTGTTTGGCAAGAATTCGCTGCAAAATGAACTAACTGCTTGCTGCAAAATCTTTGAATTGTGCGTATAGTTCCAAGATGTCAAGTTTCATTCAAAGTAAAACCGCCTACGGTATTTTTAACCATACTAAGTTACTGCAAGGTAGACATGGATGTCCTTTACACTAAGTTGGTTCCAGGTTTCGACAATTTACCTACTCTCGCCTATATTTTAACTTAGCGTGCTTTTCGTTGCAAACTTTAGATTTCATCTATTGCTATCTTTATGTCAAAAAAGGCATAAATTTAATGATGGTGGGGGGGGGGGGGCTCCAGCAAATTAATTTAACTTTATCACGGTCCCCTTCCGTGAGCACAGAACCAACGGGTTACTGCTGTACGCCCCATTTTACAGGGATTTTATTTAATCTCAAATGAGGGCTTTCCACACGTTCTAGCCTCTATGCAGGAAAGCATAAATTGAGAGTGGTGTCAAAAGCACACGGTTTATCCGATTTACATGTTGTTTTCGCCTATCGCGTTGGTGCACCTTTCCCTAATTAGGACCCTAGGTCTATTTCTTCAAAGGAATGGAAGTTGAGTTATGCTCATCACAAAGTTTCTTTTTTTAATATTCAAACTCACTCTCACATAACTTTGTTTTTCTACTATTAAAAGGAGAAGAGATAAGCACATTTCGAACATCAGAGATCAGAGAACAACTACACGATGATGATACTATTTTGGTTCGCGGGGCCCCCCCCACCCCCTTCCCGAATACTTCTCTTAACAATACTTGATACATCGCTGCAGTCTACAAAAACCAATTAAAACAGTGTATTTGTAGATCAACATCAAAAACTACACCTTTTGCATGGTATCTGCAAGCACTACTGCACGTTCATGAAAAAGTGAACCTTTATTAGAGTAAATCCTGCTTACTTAGTATTGGAGTCGGAATCAACAACCACTTGTAAAATTTGATTGGTGGAACGATCATCCAAGTCTAAAAAAATTCTTTCCTTTTGTCGCCGTATTCCTTTAATCCAACCCTGAAACAAACCAACAACAAATACCATAATTTATTTTATACATAGAGTAGTGGATTAATATGAGGCATGCACAACAAAAACGAAATTGTTGAATTAACGTCCTTTTCAATTACTAAGCCCACAATTCTGCAAGGAAATACCTAGGTTCTTGTACATGCCACAATTGAGATGAGCACGAGTGCATTTCCACGGCACTTTCCTTACCGAATTTCCAGGAGTTGGCCGTGACCCGAAAAAAATCCCAGACCTTTAGCTTGAGACAGACGTTCTACCCAATGAGCCACCCTAACTCTCCCCCCCCCCCTCCCCTCCACTCCAAACCCCATCATAGGAATACCAAACTATATGACAGTGGCGTGTACACCATACAGTCAGACTGGCAGGTGCTAGGGGCCCCGGCCCACCTATCAATTACTAGCAAACTTTCATATTTTAAATTTCAACATGTCTGTGCACAGACAGCGCCTCGCCCTGGGAGTCTGATAGTGACTTACGAGTACAAAACCAAGAAAGTGAACTGTATCCTCTACAACTACACGGGAATAGGAGCAAGAGGACAGTTTGAAACCTGCCCAAAATTGTCTGTAAAATTCCTCAGTAAACACTTGTGTTTGTGAACTTGAAGCCTCTTCATGCTTTTTTACTGGTATGATTATTGGAAGGAAGGTTCTTTTTTTTATTTAGTGTTTTGAATGTTTTTAGAGCCGCACTCTTGTGCCCTCCAGTTAGTTCGTTTAAAAAGGTTCTCTCCTCCCCCCCCCCCCCCCCTCACAGTCCGACACCCCGGTTGATCATTTTTTCCTACCACCTTGAAATACATTCAAAATTCCCCAAAAAATGTCACAGACATTCTGGGGAGGAAGAGGAACTGGAACGTGGCTGTTGAGAGTGAAGGAGAGAGGGGGTCTTGAGGTGGCCAGAATTAGAGGAGAGGGATTAAGGAAATGGAGGTGGAATGGTGGAAGCAGGGGCTGGAAAGTAAGTCTTCAGCCGGAAGGTGTCGGGAGGAGAAGGGTAGAATCGGACGGAAAGCTTGCTACAATGGAGATTGGAGAAGTGTTTTGCTGTTTAAGGCGGTACCATGGAGCAGGCAGGTATGGAAGGGTGGCGGGGAGGACGAGGATACGATCTGCAGGGATTTGTGGGGAGGAGGAGATACTAGAGCATGTCTGAGTGGAGTTTTGGGGCTGGAAGACCTCGGGAGGAGTGTGGAGGAGGCCATTCGTTGGTTTCTTGGCTGGAGGGAGGAGGGGAGAAGGGTGAAGTGGGGAAAGAATGTTCTCCAGAAGTAGTGGAGTAGGAGGGGAGAAGATTGAATTCTGGAATGTGGGGTGTGTGGGGGAGGAGTGAATTGTTTTTGGGTGCGTGGCTGGAAGCTGGGCCTTGTTCCTGAAAGGTACCCTCCAGCATGATCATCATAAGTAGCATTGTAAACCATGCACTAGGCAACAATAATGTACCCTCAAAGTGTGTTGGCAATGATGATGATGATGATGATGATGATATGGGCTTCCCTTTTGTAACAGAGTGCGGCCAAAGCTGCAATGCCCTCCCGTCCACTTCAAACCAGCCAAAACAACCTCAACCCACTCCCCCTAATACTTACCCCTCCTATTCCACCATCCCAAGAGCACCCTCTTCCCCCTTCCCACTCCGCTCCCCTCCTCCCTCCACCCAAGCAGCCATCTTACAGCTACTTCCCCCCTCCCCATTCATCTCGACCTCTGAGGTCCTCCAATCCCCAGCACTCAATTAACAATGCTCCAACATCTCTTCCACCTCCCCGCATATCCCACGAGTCGTATCCTCATCTTCCCCACCAGCCCTCCACATCAAATCCCTGGGATCCAGTGAGCCCACCCTAGCCCCAAAGAACAGGACACTCCCCCAATCCCCCAGACACCATTTCTCCCACCCCATCCTCGTTTTCTCCTCACTACACCTCGACGTGGTCGACTTTTTTCCCATATCACGAGTCCATTTCTCCACCTCCACATCTTTAATCCCCTTCCGCCAGCCCCTTCTTCCCTCCCCTCTCCCCCCCCCCCCCCCCCCCCCCCCGAACGAACTTCCTCGCCAGCCTCCTCGTCACCTCCACCCACTTAGCACTGCACCATCTAGTCACATGAAGGTAAACGTTTGCAAACAACTTCCGTGGGAGAGCAGGGTAGTGGACAAGTGAAAACATTAATATTTCTTTAATTCTACAAATTTTTTATTAAGGTGTTTATAATGTTTTAGTGACCACCAATATACAAAAGTTCACTAAAATTTAAGTTTTGTTTAATACATTTCAAATGTATATATAAAAAAAGGTAGTTTTATATAGGTAAGTATGGCGCCCGAGTCACACGAAATAACGACTATGGCTCTCAGGTGGTCTATAAGTCGTACAGCGATGTCATGACAATAGTTAAACACTAAAATCCCACGAGGAGGTATCGTCGCGCGGAGGTATAATTTTGATCACCGATATTAATCATGATATTACTATAAATTCAACTATTGGTCGACCCCAACTGTATTTACGAATTCGTCTGCTTCAAAGTTGAAGACAAGAAACCACAAAGTACCTGAACTCGAAGCCTTTGTTGAACTGGTTTGTCAGCATGGATGTCTTTTATTGACTTCGGTCTAATTTCTGAAGAATAATTGAAGTTACTGCTATTTGCAAGTGTCGGTAAACTACCGATCGAACCAGTTTTAAACGTGAATAATGAGTTTGGTTTTCGAAAAACACGACGAAACGTCTGAAAGGAGGCCATTTTGCATCTTTCTCGGAAGTTTAAATATTTACTCTCTAGAAGGAGCCTTTAAAAATACGGCAATATTTAATGAATTTTGTTACTAAAAGAGAAATTAAGTTATGTTAGGTAAATTAGGAAGAAAAATTTATATATTTAAGTTCAATTTAAAGAGTACATTAATTTAAAGTACGCTGAAGTAAACAATTAAATTCTTTCGCTGTGTACTGTCATGGCTTCTAAAATCCGTTACTTCTACAGATTAAGTAATAGTGGAAAAGGAAGAAGTATATAATTAAATAGCGCTTTTCAAAAGTAGAATTTTTTAGTTAAATATACTAAATAACCAATAATAAAGCATTATAAGATTTATTACGGTAGTTATATTAATGTAGGTTACTTTAGTTTTGTTTTATCGTTCTTTTTTAACATAAATATTTTAATGTTAGAACAATTTTAGTTTTAAGTAATGCTAACTAAAACGGAACTAGGGGTCCCGCAGTTAATCATTAAACGAAACTAATAATTATTGCTATATTATTTTGTTATAAAATTCAAGACTTTTTATTTATTTCTGTAGTGTTGCTATATTAGTAATTATTGTCTTTTTAGTTCATTTTGGAAATAAAAGGGGCGGGTTTCCGGTGCGCGCTTGTTTTGCATGGGATCACATGATGTGTATGGCGATTTGCCGATGAAGTTTTGGGTAAAAAGACGAACTAAGTCGTTGGCTGGTCATGGGCTGCTGTTTTAGTAATGATGAAGATAATAGATCACAGGTAATGCCTCCCTTTAATCGTAATTTATAAATATTTAAGTTAAATTAAAGGAGTTTGTCAAGTTCGTGGTGTTAAAAAAAAACTGACATTTGATACGACTTACTTCATGTGAGTCACGTGTGGTCAAGTCGGGAAGTTTCACAAAGTGTAAAAATATTAACTACCGTTTGCGTATTACGGCGTTAAAATACTCGTACAGGTTATGAACATGAGCATAGTTTTCATACGCTTGTAAGAAAGATTACGGTTTTGTGGGAGGTTTATAGTTAATAACTATTTTATAACGGGGCACTTTCAGCTAAGTCCAAGCTTTTCAGCTTCTGACGCCGATTTCTCTTAAGAAGTTAAATTACGTAAAATTCTTAAAATGGAAAAAAACATTGTAGGCTAGGAGTTTTAATTGTGAAACTTAATTTGGATTTAGATACTGGATTATGAAAGTCTGCAACTATCCCGAAATTTAGTAAAAATTATTAGACTTCTTGGTGATCTGTGTGTGATACCGCGTGTTTTGCATTTAGTTTTGTACAATGAAGTGCTTTTTTGAGATAAAATAAAGTTTGAAACGATGCAAGTTAAGGAAAACTATGTACGCATGTTGAGTAACTCCGACGGGCCATCGTTGAGTGAGTTCTACGTGCGAGTTTACACCTTGGTTTCGCTTCTTGTTAACAGTCTCGTGATATATCCCCCTCCACCTCCCCCAACCCCCCTGGAAAACTATTGCAAAATCTAGGTCAACCCATCCTCATTTTTCCCCCCCGCGCCCGCTTGTTTGTTTGAACTTGACCTTGAAATACGTGATATGCACAAACTATGGACAAGATGTGACCTCTTAAAACTCTGGCTTAAGAAATCAACTCCGATCACCGTCTCCCCCATAGGTGGAGTACGGTAGCTTTTCTGCCTTGCACAGTAACTGAGGACCTCGTAATTTTTGTCACCATGAAGATCCGAAATCCCTCCCGCTCTCCTTTTGCCCAAAATGGTAGCCTAGCATTTTTTTAAAGGTAGTTTTTTAAATTAATTTTCTCTTTTTGTGTACGTTTTTCAGGCAGATAGTGCGAATGAAAGAACGAGGTTGCTGAATAATGTAGTGGGGAATTCCGTACACAGGACCAAGTAAGTTTCGAATATTGACTTATTGTGATGTATGCTGCTACACCAAAATTCCAGTTTTTCTTCTAATCAGCGAATTTTCGAAGGGTCCACTACCGCAGAAGCTCCGAGCAAGATGGCTGGCCTATCTAGATTCCGGCGCGTGAAGTTTAGAAAGGTTTTAGATTTTGATTGCGGTTTCTGGTGTTATGTGGTTAGTTTAGGTTAGGTAAATTTGGAAAAAACTGACCTTATTTTCGAGAAACAGCGACATTAATTTACCCTTTACACCAACGGAGATAGTACAACCAACGTATACAGATCGATGGTGGACGCGCTTGGAGCCGCTGTGGAAGTGGTTCCAAATACTTGTCCTAGTAGCCAATTTGGACGGTGGATTGACGAGTGATAAACAATGGTGGAATGAAATGGACACTTTCGCTTCTTGTTGGCAGATTTTATAAGGGTTGCTTGATCGTCGGTGTTCTGATGGTCTTAAAGTCCTAAGCTATAGCTCTTCCTTTCAGGAGTTAGAAGTGTTATTGTAATAGTGAGAATTTTTTTATTTCCAAAAAATTGCGAAGCCTGTGTAGCCTACGTATAAGGCCAGTGAACATAATTTATAAGAAACTCGTGCTTTGACAAATTCATGAATCACCGCATGTGGATTGAATGAGTTTTTTTTTTTATTGTTACTGGCTTCTAGTGTCTAGAAACAGAACATTTTAATTTGGCGACAAAACTTTCTTAGTTGGCGACTAAAAATTTTTGCTCTACCGGCCAATTGCGAGTTGAGAATAACGTGAATCTACACCTATAGAGCAAGGATGCCTGCAAGACAAAAATTGTTATCTTTACATAGTGTAATGGGTGGTGAGCCAAATAAGAGGCTGGCTCCCTTCATCATCAAAGTGTTGATTGCCGTCATTACGATGCCGCAACGACCTTGTAGCAAGGATAATTTCGTCTTGCAGTCTTCACTAGTTTATCTAATTCCCAAACACAAAAAAACTCGAGGGCTTGTCTTTCTGAAGGATGTTGTTGTCAGCTGTAGGGGGCCGTGCAGGAAAGCACACCATGAAACCTGCCATTTCTCACCAATTCTCACTTTGAGACTGAAGAAATGGTCCAGATCTACTGACTGTTAACAGTGATCCCACCTGATATTTTGTAGAGATTTTACTTTTGAAACAATTACTTTTTGAAAATATTGACTCCAGACTTGAGACTGTAGAAAAGTGCATGGTGGTCTGCTTGTTCCATTTTATATTACCCGTAAACTACGACAGTAGGGGTGAGCCTAATTGACTGAGTAGACCACGTGCAGACAATTAGTAAGTCGTTGATAGTTGCTTATACTGGATAATTGGTAATTTGGATTGTCTGTATTTCTGATGTTGTTGGTTATGTTAGTTTATTTGCATTGGCTCGAGTTTCATGTGGGAAACAATTTTCAGTTTAAGATAGTTGCATTTATTTTAGCTGCCATTTCAGGTAAGAATTTTTGTTTCTTGAAAATTATTGGGGTTGTGGTAAAGTATAAAGAGCGCCATGTTTTTTTTTTTTTTATTTCTGTGATTGGGAATGCAAAAATCTGTAAACTTTGTTAAGCAAATCCCCTTGCACAGAAGGACAAGGGAGGGCGAAGAGAATTGTCTTGCTTCGTGCTTTACAGCCTGTAAATAAGATAAAGTGTTGCCGTACAGCCTGTAGCCTAGATTTTAGAGGTGCTTAATCTCAGCTTTTGTTGATTTTTTTTCAGTGATGATGTTGATGCACGGCAGTCAAATTCCTCTCAGAAGGGTGATGAGCAGTCAGCATTAAATAGGATACTCCACCAAACTGCAACGTAAGTGTCGCAAGAAGTAAAGAGGAAATTTAAAGAAATGGTAACACAAACAGAATACGTAAAAGTTTTTCTATTTTGATTCCCAGTTCTTAAATCTGCATGGGTTATTAACTATCAAGTTGTGTATTTGTCACGCTTTGGATGCCATGAATTGACAGATTACGGAGCTTCGATTGTTGTCGCGTTGATTGCAAGTTTCCCTTTATTACGGGGCTTCTTGTTACAAGGCTGTTGAACGGTTCTGTGCTTAGGGTAAACCTACACTGGAATAATATCTAATTTGGGATGCGCAATGTGTAATGTATGAAATTCAATATAATTTTAGATAGCTGTCCTCGTAGTTTTACGTGGCAATATGTTTGATTACGACGTTAACCTATCCACTTAATACTTAGGCATCAAAGCAGTCTGTTAGTACTGGTAACAAATAAGACTGCAAAGGCGAATTGGAGTGGAATAAAAAAGATTGAACTAACTTGTTTCTTTCAGGAGTGTCATTGATGTTTCCGCATTAGATTCTCACAATTTGGAGCAACATGAGTATATGGACAGAGCCAAGCAATATAGGTATGACTATTTCAATACTACTGGTTTAGTATACAGCCTTAAACTAACCAAAATTCAAGGAAGAAAGTGAAACACCTTTAAAATTGCCCCCAAAAATGTGAATTTTAATGTGCTAGGCTTAAAGTCCAAATATTCCTTAAAATATAACTACATTAAATAAACAGGGTCAATAAACAAAAGTAGTTTGTTAACTGAATGGGTTTCTTCTGTGAATGAAACTATGAGTTTTTCTGAAGATGGTCCACCAAATTGTTAAAAATTGTTGTGTATAGGGAGAAATTCCTTATACGTATTTCCTTATATTGAACCTACTTGTAGCTAAGAAAAACTACAGCAGAACATTGATTATCTGAATTAACTGGGACCGAACATTGACAATAGTTCAGATAATCCAATTTGTACGCTAAACAAAGGACTGAAACTTTTACTTGGCTCAGTTTTGGAGTTTTTAAATTTTTCTTCCATGTGTAAGACTGCAGAAAAAAATATGCAACGAGACGACTCCAGGAACCAAAATAAAGCAAGCTCAATTTCTAATCATTATCTGAAAAGCATAATTTCCAAGAATGGGTGTTTGGATAATTGAGGTACTGTCACGAAAAACATTAAGGTTCATTCTGTGAAACTAGACGAAAACCAAATCAAAGTTAATCAAAATCAATCTTGGATGTGAAAATGAGCGTTATTTTGATTGACTTTGAATTGAGGTACTGTATTGGAATTTATTTAAAATTTAAAAGTCAAAATCTAATTTTAAATTCAATAAAAATAACGCCCATTTTTCACATCCAGACACTCACACTGTCTGGCAAATTTTCAACAACTTCCTGTTGTCATCTCCAGGCCTCCAAAGACTTGGTTAGTCTCTGATCACATCGTCTGCTGTTCGTTCTGGTCGACGGCAACGTAAGGTGCCATGTTTGTATGCGACCAGAGTGAACAGCGGACGATGTGATTAGACACTAACCAAGTCTTTGGAGGCTTGATGATGACGACAATAGGGAGTTGTCGAAAATTTGCCAAACAGTGCGAGCGTTTAGTATGTAAAAATGAGCGTTATTTTGATTGAATTCAAAATTGGTTTTCGTCGAGTTTCACAGTATGGACTTTAACGATGTTTTAGTCAAAATCTTTTAAAATTTGGCGGTTATCGAAAAAACTACTGTACTGTGGTTGTAAATTTTAACCAATGCCTAGCAGTTGTCATTTGGCCTGGTTTGCATGTCGTATTCTTAATTACTCTGCGATTTTTTTTATTTTAGTCAAAAACTCGCAACTGCAGCAATTAAAACCGTTAAAGATCAAAAGAAGCCATGCCTCTTAGCGGACATTCCGGCTCCAGAAAGGGTTCTTGTAGCAGATTTAACAACACCAGCAGATTTACAGTTGGTAAGTTTGTAATAGTGTACCATTGGTAGTGAGTGCGCAATGAAATGTTAATTTGATGAAACCAAAAGCAGTAGTAATTTATGCAATAAATGTATAAAGCCGTGCATTGTGTAAGCTGTATGTATTGCTTATGTGGCAAGTAGAAAATAGAAAGTGGCGTGTGCTTACTAAGGCCACAGCCAAGTGGCGAGTACTGCTTGGTTGACTTTTCCAGCAGAGGGATGGCCTGCAGACACAGTGCTTACGCGGTGTGTCCGTCTCTGAAAGTATCTTAAGTTAGTCCGTCCTGCCGGTTGCATCGCGGCGTTTGTGACCCAATCAAAATGCTTATTATCAGACTTATCTTATTTGGTGCTTGAGGCATAAAGATAGATGCATACACAACTGATTCGAAACCTGTCGAAATATAAATACACACAAGTGTGGTCGCGATTTCCATTTTTGCACATGCTGCTTTGTCAGAAATAGGAACAAGAAAAACACTGGGACGATGTAGTGTTGCACTGCTCTCGCTGTAGTCTCGATATGCGCATCCTGATTATTCCCCCTACTTAGGATTGTAAGGATTGTACTTAGGATTGTTTTGGGAACAGACGCTTTGACTTTCGGGTAGCGGTGCGAGTATCGTTAGACAGTGGAATGGAAGGGGTTTTTCCTCTGGCAAGGAATCTGTTAGAAATTGTGTCCAGTTAACAATAACCCAAAGACCACTTAATAGTAACTTATACCCTTAAAGCAGTGGCAACAACCTAAATGTAACTTAAGTGTACTGCTACATAATGCAGGCCTAACGTTATTACTCTAACTGGACACTCCCGTACCAAACCTAACTCCCTCTCCCCGTGTCAGTAAACAACTTGTATAAACACACTCGGGAAACGGAAAACGTTCTGTGGTTCAAACTTACCTTGTATAGATACAATTCTTTGAAAATAATATTTATTTTGAGTTGCCTAAATGCCAAAATACCAGCAAAGCATAAAAACCTCGGCCGGAGAAATTACTGTAATCTTGTCTTATCAACAGTGCTTGCGCTGTAATGGGCATACTGTACTTACTATTGTTACCTTTACTCCCTTGTGGGAAGCGCCAATTGGAAGTAACAATTGCCTCAAACTGTATTGTTGTAACAATCATATTCATTTGCGTTACTTGTAACCCAACTGAAGATTGTCTCACACTATTATTAACGCGTTTTGATGCAAATTTTTTTTTTCTTATCTTCGCTTTGGAAGTGTGCAGTCAATCTTTGTTCACACTCTGGACTGTACAAAAAACAATATGGACGACAGTCGCCATTTTGTGTTGAAAAAGCATCACTCTTGAAATGCCTGCAGTTCAGACAAAAGAACATGGAAGTTGTTTATCCTTAATGTAGACATCCTGTCCTTGGACGCCGTATAGGTTGTCTTTCCTTCCGATCCCTTTTTGTGGAATATTAAGCGGTTTTTTACGACGACGATTCTGAAGCTGTAGGAAAGCATCATACCAGGCTTCCATACGAAGTCCTACCATAGTAAGTCTGCCACAGTTAGCCTACCGAGCCTTAGTGTGAGGGACAAAGTTCAGTTGAGACCAACGTACCTCCCCACAGTAACTGGAACCTTGACAGAGTGCATTTCCAAGGAATAACGCCAACATCCAAGCCATTTCTTTTTCTTTCTTTTCTATACAAAGACCTCCATTCTGTACCATGTACGGAGGAAAACGATAATTGGTAGCCGACCGCTGACTTCCTTGAGATAAATCACTACCGACCATGTCAGGGAGCTAAACCAAAACACCATTCATCTTGTTCAGGCTTAGCTACACACTGCTATTCGTATGATACTCTCGTAACATCTTGCGTAGTCAGAGCGTGGTTTCATCCGACAGGCCTCTCGGATGAAACCACGCTCTTGATTATGCATGCTACGATTCAACCCTGAGAGAAAGGTCGTCCCATTCTCTAGTACAATTCCAGGGCGATTGTCCAACAGCAAGCAGACCTGGCAAGAGTAGTGACAACAGTGAATGTTACTATTTTTAGTGAAATAGTAGCACAGAATCCACTTGGCTGTGGATGACAATTCTCCCTCCATGTCGGTACTGTTTCTCGGCTCTGGGTTAAATTAAACGGTCCTGCCCAAAAGGAGGTAGACAAGTCGCCCCTAGTCGAAGCGGGCTCGAGAAGGCAACAGTTCATGCAGTGGTTTGCTGCGGACAGCAGTTTCTGCTGCTAATCTCGTGACTCGGCATGTTAACAACCACCAGGCTTGAGTTGATCTTGGTCATTTTTAGTATCTGCGATTAAAGGTGATATGTTCCTCACTGGTTGTTCTATTTCCTTTCCTGGAAAAGATATACCGGTATGCATGGGTGTGTGGAATGGACGTTGGCCCTATTTTCGAGACATGTAGTGGGTAGGGAGGAAGGGTTTGTCAATAATACATTAATTATTTGCACCCGTACTTCACAAATCCCTCCATAATTTAGTCCAGAAATCAAGCTGCAGCTAAACAGCTAAAAAAAAGATCATCCCACTAAAGCAGAGTCGGCTAAAGAACTAAGAAAAAGATTGGCTAACTTTACGGAAGAGGCAGCTGAAGCGCTAAGACAAAGAACAGCAGACTTTATTGTAGAGGCAACTTAGAGCTGCTAAAAAATAGATCAGCCGACTTACGGCAGAGGCCGCTGAAGAGTTACTAAGAAAAAGACTAGTCGACTTTGTGGTAGAGGCAGCTGAAGAACTAAGAAAACGATTAGCAGACTTCACAGCAGATGCAGCTGAAGAGCTAAGAAACGGATCAGCTGAATTAACGGTAAGAGGCAGCTGGAGAGCTAAGAAAAAGATTAGCAGATTTGACTACAGATGCAGCTGAAAAGCTAAGAAATAAATCTGCTGAATTAACGGTAAGAGGCAGCTGGAGAGCTAAGAAAAACGTCGGACGATAGCAAAGGCAGCTGGAGAGCTTAGAAAAACATCAGACGACAGCAAAGGCAGCTGGAGAGCTAAGAAAAA
>JAHWFP010114641.1:72339-88656 GCA_023313725.1 Lithobius niger
ACAGCAAAGGCAGCTGGAGAGCTAAGAAAAACATCAGACGACAGCAATGGCAGCTGAAGAGCTACCAAGAAAAAGATCACCAGAGGCAGCTGAAGAGCTACACAGCCAGCTTTTACTGCAGACGAAGCAAAATGACAATAACGATCTCAACCCCTAGCTGAACTGGAAACGCCCATCTTTAAGGTTCATCCCGGATCTGTTACTAAACCCATTGGAGAAAGTGTTTTCTGGTTTCAGTGCTGAAGTTAGGGCTGGGATCGGTTACACGGTTAACCGGAAACCGTTCCACGTTCGGTTACACGTATTATAAAACCCATATCCAAAAAACGTTTGCTGCGGGCACCATTCAACACCCGCGGTGAACGAGCTAAAAATAGCAAAGTGTCATCATTTAGGCCTACTAATCCAAACACTCAAAATCAGTGAAAGTAGAAAACCGGAGTGGGTAGGGGGCAGCTTATTTACAAATAATACGCATGGGCTTGTTGTCCCATCGAAGCTGCTTACTCTCTTCGAAACAAACTGCTGATCGCCAGCGCGTACACGACGCAGTTAAATACAAGCTGGCCAGCATCTGCCCTCCCCGGGTCATGGAGAAGTGGACTCGTCTGTACCTAGCGCGAACGGCAGGGAAGCTGCGTCATAACACGTAAACGAAATGCAAATTTTTCTGGCTCATAATTTGAAATGAATGGAACATTTAACGAAAACGTTTGTTAAATTTTGTTTTGTTTTTGGCTTACGTTGTCGTAAATATAGGCCTACGTCATCTTTTAGAAATTTTAAAGCTACATAAAGTCAAAATTCTTGGTAAAGTAAGTACTTAAATTTATCAACGTCAACTTTCTTCTAGTTTAAATCCCAAATGCAACATGTAGTCAATAATTATGCTTGTCTTGGCAAGGCCTAAATCATATTTTTTTTTCAACTTTGTTTTTTATTAATGTCTTGCACAGGGGTGACATTTTTTTGGCTGTATTTTTTGCTGAAAGCGGAAAAACGGTTTACGTGTAACCGACCGGAAAAAAAAAACCGGTCAAACAAATAACTAAAAAACCGGAAAGTACCAGCCCTAAGAAGTTATAGAATAGTTCAAAACGATGACTGATAGTGCAGTAGATTGGTTACAACTACAAGAAATGCTAGGTATCGCCTTATTAATTATTTTTAATTTTGTCTTGCTTTCAGATCACGTCGATGGCAGAAAAAGCTGCAAGAGCCTTATCTGAAGTTAAAGTAGAGCATAAAGAAGATCTCGTCGTACAGTTTGGCATACCCTGAGAGAATGTTGTTCAAATCATCACATAAGACAGGTCGTTTTCATCAAGGCATCAACAGCTTAAAGGTGTTAATTTAGTTAACTTACATTTTTTTCCCCTTTGTAGTGGCAGCAATTTATGTGGTTTGTTTTATTCTTTATTTTATGTTTTCAATTTTTTTTGCTGTTCGAGGGAGGATTCTTTTGGTTTGGCGGTTTAGTTTAAGGAGTCTAGCTTTACTTGTGTGCAGAAAAGGGATCAATTCATGTTCTGTTGAGCAACGTGTACTAGGATTACCAGTTTTGCATAGTCTTAAAGAGCAATCCTGAGCAGGCTTGGAAGTTTTAAACTGATGGATTTGTATTACTGTACCCGTTTTACAGCAGAAATTAGATTTGCTGTAGCAGTAAATAGTGGAAGTTAAGATTATCAGTCTTTTAAGCAAATTGTGTTGCATTTTACTGGTGAACGAAAACCCACGTTCTGGATCTAAAATTCAATTCAGAGTTAAAAAAAAAAATGGGTCGTATATTTCTATACGGTGTACATAAATTGCTGTAAATTGAATATACATCATTACAGGAAACAATTGAGTACAACAGCAGCAGCTAAAAATTCAGTAAGCCTTAGTTGTTATTGTATATTTCATCAAGATGACTTGAACGCGATTTGAACCAGCAAGTATTCGTGGAGAGAAAAGCTAAAAATATAGGGCCAAGACAAGACTTCACTGGGCAAGGGTGTGTGCTAATCAGTCGTATCTGTGAAATTAAAGACCTATTGAATCTTACCTATTTTTAGTATAATTTTTGCTGCTGTACAATTGTTCCTTTCCTGGATAAAAAAGCCAACATAAAAGCCAAAAGCCACCAATTTAAATGCTTGTGAAATTTTGAGAGATGTATTAGCAAAAATGGCTTCCATACCTATTATAGTTGACCGCCACCTATCATACCTTGCACATTCTTTGACAAATCTAATATCTTTGTTGGCCGTCAAATAGTGCGTTACTTAGCTCAGCAGGCACTTTTGGAGCACACTGTTGATTTTGTAAAGTTTGATTGTAGTTTTAGAACGTACTGATGGTGGCTTTGTATTCCAAGGCAACGAGTGTTAATCCACTGGTTAACGAGAGTTAATCGCAAACCATCAAGGATGTGCTCACTTCGTTAACTTTTTTAAATGTGGCGAGTGTTCTTTTGTTAGCGGCGATTTAGAATTATGCAGCGGGATAAACAGCATAACAGCGCTGCGCATCTGTATAAAGATATGTATATGTATATTATGTGTGTTTGCGGCATGATTTTTAAAAGAATTGCATCTAAACCCATTGCCTCACGAAAAAGAAATATGTAAACTGCTTTGTATATTGCCAACTTTATTGCATACGGTTTTATCTATAAATGTGGATTGTACAAATCATGTCGACTTAAAATATGAGATTTTCGATTAAAAAATTAACAATGTTTGATGTTTTATTATTACTGAAAATTAATACTGGCTAAAACTCCTGGCAAAGTTACAGACCCATACTTTTCGGCAATGTTTTTTAAAATAACGCTATAAAAAGGTAATTTTGCAAAGACGTGTTGCGATATTTGGTGTTTTTTGCAACAATAAAATCACAAAAAAATCGCCTTTTAAAGATGGAGTTTTTTAAAATTTAAATTCCACTTCAAAATGGCTCGTGACAACCAATTGAAGGCTGTATTTTACTGCTAACTGATAACATTTTGATGAAAAGGTCAAGTCTTATTTAGGGAAAAAAAATTGCAAATGCAAATTTAGATTATTGACATCAGTAAATGATGGTATGTATACACCTGCCAATTCAAGGGAATTTGGAGCTATCTTAAAATCGCGGCAAGTACGAGTCCTTAGGCAAAGCCAACACAGCAAACCAAATCGAAACCAGCTTCCTAGGTCAGCCAGTCAGTCAGTATAATGAAGATGGTAAACGGTTTATTATAAAGTCGAGAGGTTGGTAAAAACACTGAAATAAGTTTAACACGGGACCTTGAAATTTTGAAAGGTGCTTGAATTTGACAACCAAATTCAAGGCCTTGTGAATTGCAGAAAAAATTGTGTGTAATCCCGGAAATATCCTTGAAAGATTTTTTATGGTTTTAAATTTGCCTTTGTTCTATTTTTGCACGTCAAATGATATTTTATTATTAAATAATATCGTACCTCAATTTACGCAGGATTTCAAAGAAGATATTGGTCACAAATCTTTTTTTTTTTTGGAAATTGTGCGTAAATTGAGGTATGTGAGGTTTAATCGACATGACCAAAAACTGTAAAAAAAAAAAATGCCTTTTCAGTTCAGTTTTGGTGGGGCTCCTAACCTACGTTATTATAGGACAAGTTGGGGCATAGCCCATCACAGATTTCTTACCGGCCAACGCTAGGCTTAATGCTTATAGTGAGGAATGGGGGGGGGGGGGGGGAGATTGAGGTTTAATGGCGCGCCAACCTCAGTCACAGTGCAGTGGTCCGGGTTGCCACTGCACCACACATTAGAGATATTATTCAAACCCCCCAATCTAAATCTCATCATACATCTGTACCTCCTGCAAAAATTAAAAAACACCGGACAGACTTATCGTCCAATTGACGCGCAATGTCATGCGGAAGATGGAAACGACGACAAACACCATCAAGATTTTGCTTTTGCAAAGGAAGTGCCGGACCGTAAGTGGCCGTCGACACCAATAGCATTCAGGAGGATCAACCCCCGCAAAAAGAAACGGTGAGTAAGTCGGGTGTGACCAATGTGCAAACGGGCCAACACTACCAAATGAGGAATGAGTCGACTAAGAGATTTATAATTGAATACATATACGAAGTACGAGAAATGAGTTTTGCAAAGTCCACTACGAACACTAAAGCTGAATGTAAAGTATGCGAAACGGACATTGAAGTAACCACAATGGGTGGTCGGTATAGTCGTTGCGGCAATTTCTGTGCTCACTAGTTTGGATTTGTTCAGTAAATAATGTGTTTTAGGTTACACAGTGCAAATTTCGGCAAAAGCGTTGCAAGGCAAGCAGTCTCCACGTAAACTTAAAATTGCGAAACCAATGCCGCACCTATTTGAATGTGGCCTTGTAAATATTAGCCAAAAGTTCGTCATAAATTCAGTATTAAATGGATTACAGAAACAGGTCCAACACTCAATCTCCCGAAACGCAATCTTTCTGCAAATGCTCGATAGTTGTCAGGCGAGTAGGAGTTGTCAGGGGATAGGTGAGTATTGATGGGCCGTCGGCACCAGCCTTCAAATTTCTAGTGAAGTATGACCTACATCAGAGGATCTACGGACGATTGATGAGACCTGAAAATCTAGTAGGCTATGGCAGTGTCAATCGCTAATTTCGAAAACCTTACGAACCAAGACGTGAACCAGTTGACTAAAATACTTCGAAAACACCTGATGAAGGTAGTTGAATTGTACCATCGAAAACGTTTCTGCGGAGGACCTACTCCTGTACCGTTGAATACTGAATTGGCCGAAAGGTGTACAAACCTTGGCTAAAGTGAAGGGGAAAAGGAGAGCAAACGAACTGAAAATTAAGATGCCAGTTGACAAAGACTAAAATAAAAATGACAATCGGCTTAAAAAATATAATGGAGGTTGAAAAACTTAATTAAAAGCGCAGGTTGGCAAAACAGAGTTAATTTGATTTGGGGTTGGGAGGATGGCAAATGGTTTAATGGTTTTGTCAACCGCTTAACTAACCTTAAAAATAAGTTTGATTTAGATGGGCTCTATTTAATAAAGATGATAAAAAGAGCTGGAAAGTCGATGGAGGTTGAAAAACAGTTTTACTGGAGGTTGGCTAAAACGTATAACTCAAGACGGGAAGTTGGCAAAACTGTACAAGTCAAGACGGGAGATGACAAGGTTTAAGTCTGACAAGAGGTTGGCACAAACATTTTTTCTCGTACTCTTTAATTTATTACCCAAAAACATGTCACAACGTAATGTCGCTGAATCCAAGCTCGCCAGTTTTTGGAATAGAAACGGGTGGGGTATATTTGGTAGTTCAGCTAGTAGTACATTCATGGAGCCATTATTTTGTTTTCCAGCTGGTAGAAAATTGAGTCCCAAATCCAGAAATGCAGCTGTGTTAATAGTGAAACTTGTCATCACGGTGAAAATTCAAATCAGCTGTATCTTTTAGGTCGGCGTCGTTCCTTGTACTCTTGTAATTTCTTGGCCAAAAACCTGTCGCAAGGTGTAACGTCGCTGAAGTCCAAGTTCTTTAAGTTAATAAGAATGGAGAGAATTGTTGTTCGATAATTCTTTTCGCTGTCAACAGGGTTGCCGTGAAGGGTGAGTTTCATCAGGTTTTCTAAATCGGCAAGGGGCTCAATATCTACGAACTGGGATATTTTATTGCCGTGCAGGTACAAAATCTTTAGTTCTTTCAATAGTCTAAGTTCCTGAAGAAAAAAATACATTGGCAAAAGTTTAAACAGTAAACGCATGTATCCCGTTGGGTAAACCGTATAAAAACTCTGGGATAAAAAACAATGCCACACTTTTAGATGTAGGTAGTCTAAGTGCATTATACGCATTATGTTAACCCTTTCCTCCATATACGTACTCGTTTCTTCTACGCTTTTTCACAAATCACAAACATACGCATATTTACGCGTTTGTTTTCTCACATCAAATTACAAAAACATTATTTACGTAAGCAGTTTAGTTGCATTTTTGAGGTCATGGTCTTAAGCCTGGACATTTTGTAATAAAAAGAACTGGTATGATGCATTATAGTTCAAAAGTTACGTAATAATTTCTGATGTGATGTGTGAGAGTGAAGAAACTAGAAATTTTCACTGAGGAAATAGCGTTGAAAGTTCTCGTAAATGTACATAAAGTAAAGGGTTAAGACAATGCTGTAAAAAAATGTTCTCGTACTGACCCTGAAAGTTCATTAAATCGGGCTATTCTTGTTCACTCGTGTCAGTTCTATAAACAAGTAAAACTGTTAATGTGTAAAAAAAAAAATGTCCTTCCTAAATTAGAGTAAATAGCCTGGAAATTAACCTCAACTACTCTGGAAAACGGGGAAAACTCTTTTGAGAAAATATTTCACTATTTTGGTGGGAACCCTGTACTATGCTTGGCACTTTTACTACGGCGCTGCCGAGACGGACGCTGGCCACAAACGCCTGCCGATCAACCTTTTCCCATTGGGTGACCTGAAGGCACGATTCGTGAAAACTGACGGGACCCATGGCAAATGCCGTAAGCCTTTCCTAATTGCCGTCAATCTTACCATGCAGCGCCGAACAATTTGACGTCACCTAAATTGCCCTTGTAATCCACAGTTCTCTTTATAAGTTGGCCTTGCATTAGAAGGTTTATATCGTTAGCTTTTTTTCTTTTGTGGTGTGGTAAACTTCACTCTTAAGGGCCGTGAGGATTCTACGAGCTCTCGGCATTTACTTGCCTGGGCCATAAAACGTTTCGCGACCCCTGCCTTAAGGCCACAAACATACAAAGGAGGGACACACAACTTGGTGGCCATACTAAAAATAATGCAAGCAATAAATAAAGAATAACTCGCAAGGTAAAAGATTAACAAATCAAACGGTCTGCATTAAAGATTGGCCTTGTGACAATACAAGCTACACTTAAACGGGCATTTCTCACAGTAGTAAAAATAGTGGTAACTCTTGGAACAAAAAATAAACTTCCCACAAAAAAAACCTATAAATGTACTGTATATCTTCGAATCAAAGCCCCACCTTTTTCCCTCAGTTTTTAAACCAATAGTTCGGGTGCAGCTTATCAATCGTGTGTGGTTTAAAATCGAATCGAAACACCAGTGTTGCCGGTCTGCAAGGAAAGCGCTGTTGCTTCCTTTCCGGGAGCGCGATTCTTGCCCCAAAAGTAGCCTACTTCCGATTTTACGTTTTCAAGATTGCGTCGCAAAGCCGCTCACGGTCGCATTTTGGTATCAAAGACAAACTTTCAATCATAAAGTTTGCCGAAACTAGCATAAACAGAGCTGCTGGGAAGCCTTTTACTGTCGATGAGGCGTGTATTCGTCAGTGGAGGAAGAAAAAAAAACTTGAAACAAATAATATAAAGTGGCGTCGCAGGTTTTTTTTTCCGAACAGCGCCACTCACAGGGTGCGTACGGACCTGGGGGTAGGCTTGAAATGAAAGAGTTTTTAAGGTTTATTTAAAAAATAAAACTCGTCTTTTCGGCGGCTTAGATTCGTACGAATATATATTTTCTTACTTGAATATATATTTTCTTACTTGTATATGTTCTTGCTTGAAAATAGGATATGCGAGTTAGATTCGAAGGTATATGATAGTTAAATAAGCATCTTGCACAACTTATTGTAGACGAAGATAAAGTTAATAGAAGGATTTTGATAAAACATTAGAACTGATGCGCTGTATTGAATCTGTTTCGATGACTGGCTGTAATTAACTGGCTACCAATTTTTAGCGAGTTGGTTCAGCAAAAGTGAGATAAAGATTGGGCGAACTGTTTGTCACTTGCGAACCACAATATTAAATCGTTGCAATCATTGTGACTTGGTCAAGTATTATGTCCAATTTGTAGCATTTCAAGGATTTGGATCATGGTTAAGCCCACCTGAAACTATGGTATCCGGCTGGACCTTGCAAGATAGTGCAAATAGCATGTGAGACTGGGTTGTTCAATATGGCCGCCAAAGGAAGTGATTCTTAGCAGAATTACCTGTTGCGACTGACTGTCGATCTAGGGTGGTAGTCGCAATAAAAAATAATCATCACGTGAAAGAAAAACCACAGCCATTCGACACCAAAAATTTGCCGCATAAGTACATAGAAATAAAATTGTTTTGAAATCGCCAGTTTGTCAGGAATGTTGCGACCTACACTGAAAAAATGTATTCGCTCAACATACCCTCAGTCGCATTGCGGTAGCCATATTGTACACCCGGTAATGATGCCAATGAGTCGGGCCAAATACCGTAGTTTAGTGTATCCATAACTGGATACTGTTAAATGTTCGCAAATATTAGTGTATTGTTTACTGTAGCTGCTTTGGAACATCAACATAAGCGCTTTGAAGGCCCCCTACCAGTTTATATACAAATAAGAACACAAACGCACTTTTGGCATCTTGAAAATGTGATTAAATGACAAGTCAATCCATTGAACCCTGGAAATGCTCATGAAGAAAATGTTGACAAGTTTTGACAATCCTGTTAATTCACTCATTAGGTTATTGTTGAGTCGCAGAACTCTGGTATATTGACGTCTGGGAATTTCGGGCTTCTTTCCAGCCTTCACAGCACGGAGGCGGGGACTTTCGGCTGCTGCATCTGTGGATGTACAATTTATTAAATTAGATTTATTAGCACCGTTTATAAAAAATGACTTGTTAGTATATGAAAATTTGTTTGTTATGAAAATATGTTGGCTGTGCACCAACTGTAGTTGAACTTAAGGAAAATCTGTAATGCTGCGTAGCTGGAAGACGACCTTATCGGTATTATTGCACTTGGGGTGTCTGTTGGCTTTTCCTTAGAAAGGGTAAAGGGGGCGGTGGTTCGAGGGCAAAATGTTGGGTCTACCTACACGACTGGGTCATAGGCTTCCATTAACAGCTGAATAATTTTTAGGATCAAGAATGGCCCCAAAAATTTTACTGCTAAGGGCCCCATTCCCTACTCCAATACTAAACAGTTGACTGTACATAAAACTAAGTTTGTAGCTTACTTTGTATTTTTCATAACCCACGTTCACATATGGTCGGTTACGCGGTTTGATCTTGCGGCCTCTTGGTCCATACGTAGGAGGGAATTAAGAAGTTCGAATTAACGTTATAGAAGCGGCAAGATCCACATGCACGATTGAATTCATGCCTACCTCGACAACTGGCCGATACGGAACCTCCACCTGGCAACCCTCGAGACACCTTCAGTTTTGCCTGCTGATCCTCCGGAAATTGGAGCTCGAATGAATCCAAAGAAATCCAACTTACCCCTGTTCAGCAATTTTCATTCCTAGGAGGAGATTTCGTCTTGTAGACTTTCCTGATCTGACCATTCGGGGGAGAGGATCCTGAACCTGAACAATGCAATCGGATCCTGAACCTGAACGATGCAATCAATTCCCTTCGTTCCAAGCAAAGGGAGACAGCCAGGAACCTTGCTAAGTAATTGGATAACTAGATTCTGTGAAGATGTGGAGGACCAGACCCCATCCGTGGTAAAGACAACTGAACACCCAGTCTGAGTTGGGAGAACAGGATCTCTTTGAAACTTTTTAATCCAAGGGACATCTTCAAATGGTGGTCTTGCACAACTAATCTCTCGGTTGGAGTACCGTACAGCCGTTAACCATCAGACGCTCCGCTTTTATGATACTTTGAACTTGGGTTGAGCAGCCCACATGCATCTGGAAACTGCTTTAGCCATTTGGAACATCCAAGAGAAGAAATTTAAGATAAACATCCTGGAGCTCATCTTCAGTGCCATCAGTCTCCGATTACGGCTGGTACAGTACACGACCATCATCGTCATGTCTGACAAGTGACAACACATCGGCAGTTGCAAACATAAATAAAGTTGGTGGGACCAGATCATGGAATCTCCAGAAGGAAGTCTTTAAGTTTTTCGAGCGTTGCTTGACACTCAACAGTACTCTTCTCCCCAGGCACATCTCAGGCAAACTGAACGTCTTGGTGGACGAGCTGTCGAGGAAAGACTTAGTACTCACAACAGGATGGCAGCTTCGCCCAGCAGTCTGCACGTCAGTCTTCCAGCACTGGTGGAACCTGTTAACGACTAGAGTGAACACCCAACTCAGTTTTGTGTCGCCTTACCCTGCCGATTGGGCATGGGCGACCGACAGTTTGAGCATGTCGTGGGTAGGTCTCGATGCTTACCTATTCCCACCATTCTGCCATTGGTGATCAGCAAATAAAGCAGTTGTCGGGTCATTTATCCTGATCACACCACAATCGACAACAGCTCCTTGGGATGTCGAATTGATGGAACTAAAGACGTACATTCCGATCACCTCTCGGTGTGAAACGATTTCATGTTACGGCACACGGACAGAACTCTTCACCCCAACTTGGAATCTCTTCAATTTCATTCATGGGGAACTTTGAAGGGACGTCTCTTGAAAGCTGGTTTCTCTTCTGAAGTAGTACACAGAATGCTGTATTGGCGTAGAAATTCCAGCGTCAACGTCTAAAAAAGTAAATGGAAGAAATGCGCAGATTGGTCCAAATCGTAAGAAGCAGAGTCATGCAACCCATCGGTCGGTTCCTCAAAACACTTTTTCCGGAGGGTTTATCAACTTCAGCCATAAAGGGCTTTAGGTTGGTTATCAGGTCTGTCCTTTTCCCTCTGGATAAGCATGAAACATCATCTCATGGCTATTTCAAGACGGGTACAGAGATTTGGAGTGCAGCGACCGAGGATAAATTGTTTATGAACTGCTGCATAAAGCACCCTTTCTCCTACTTACCAGGAAAATGGCATTCCTCGTAGCCTTGGCGATAGGCAGCCATGACGAGGGGTAAGGATTTCCTCAGGCATGCAAAAACTGGGGCAACTTTCCTTCTGTCAACCAACTTTATGGTCAAGTGCAAACGGCCGGAACACTTCATGAAATCCATTGTAGTTAGTGCGATTTCAACTTTGCTTTGCTAGGGAATTCTTGATAAGGAAAGAATGCAGTGCCCTATCACAGCTCTTCGCTTTTATGTAAGCACTTAGAAAAAATTAACTCAAATAACCAAGTGACTCCCCAAGGAGACGGGGTGACAAAAAACGGTCGCAGCTGCGCTACCTTTATTCTTTCAATGTTGGTAAGAACATGTGCCAACACATTTAAGAACCCAGTACCCCCTCTCTTGTGGCTTTATAGATTTGTTAAGCCATTAAAAGGGCATACGAGAGATTCCCTATCAATGTGCATTAGGACTCCGTAGTCCGTATGAACTCACAAACTACGTGCCCTCGCCTCATCATGGGCATTTACAGTAGTTAGAAATCTTTGCTGCTTGCTCATGGAGGAATAGGACAACTTTAATTGGTCATTAACTACGAAATGTGTCCCCCCCCCCCAACCATAATCATTGGAGCTCGAGCTTACGAAAATATTAACAAAACCTCCCTCCACCCCACTGTAATCATTGGGAGCTTCGATAATGGTAACAAAACCTCCCCCCCCCCCTTCCTCCTCTAATCACAGTTTGGCTCGTTTGCCCGTTTATTTTATATACAGCAATTTGTGTATACTGATTCTCCATACACATACACTCTATTGAGCTCCTGAAATGGTACGAAACTCTCCCCTCTCCACCACCACCCCTTGTAACCAATAAGAGTTCCTGAACAATCTATTTTTCATGCTCCCCATTAAACATCAGTAGCTCCCCAAATAGAAACAAGCTTCCCCTTCCCCCAACTCTGATAATTCCGAGAAAGGCAACAAGACCTCTCCTCTCTTCCACCCCGACCTTCCCCTAACGACTATTTTATTTTACTTCATACCAAATCTGACTTAAATTCAGCATAACAAACCTTCAGGAGTTTCGAGGTCCATAAACGAGAAGTCTATGACTACGTCAAATTTGGGAATTTTCAAACCAGGAGTGGCCATTTCGGTAATTTATAGTAATTTTGAAGATGCCACTGCATCGTTTGCTTACAAAAATGACTACAACAACACGAATTTTAAAGGCATGATACGTATTATCATACCAAGAATTTATACTGAAGAATTTAAACTACATAACTCAAGTCCTAGTTCCTCATCATAGGCCTAGCCTTTTTAGATGGTTTAACATTGAGCCTGGAGCATATTGAATTGACTAGGGATTCGCGCGCGTTTTGGATGAAGTACAACATTATTGCGATGACGTGTTAGCTATTATTTCAAATCAACAATGAAGAAAAGCAGAAATATGACAATGATGAAAATAAACACTGGTAACTTTGTTGTTGTTTGTTTTTTAGGGAGCACGCTTTGTTATGGTGGGGCTAGTGTCCATGTATGGCTGTAGCTCCCAGAATAAAGCACTCACTCACTCACTAGGGAGCACGCATCCAAACCGAGTTATCAGCCCCACGACGATGAGAGGAATTGTAGCTTTCCGTTTAGCTACAAAAGTGATAATAGCGTAAAGAGATGTGTCATTATTTATGGCGGGAGGGGGGAATGTATATGTGGCCACCAAATTGTCAGTGCTTTCAGCCACCTTCAAAACCCTGAAAAAAAATCTTGACCCTCCCCCCATTCCGGATCAAAATAATCGAACCCTGCCCCCCCCCCCCCAAAAAAAAATGGTTTTTTATGCCAATTGAGACGAATTGTTTGTTTCCCCAAAATGCACGCCACTAGAATGAACTGTACATACATCGAGTGTATGTCCAGCCTGGCAGCGGTACCTTTGGCAGTACGCATTCGGAACTGTTGGTGAGCTCCCTGCTGAACTATACGAAGAATGAAACTCCAGGTTTTTACAAGCAGAACTGTGGGAACCACGCTTTGCGTGAGAATGATAAACATCCTAAAGCCTTTTCAATCAAAACTGCTGGAAACTCACTGCCGGAATATACAAATAATAAAACTGAAACAGAACTGTAGGTTGTTGAGACATTGACTCGTGTGAAAGAAAAAAAAAATACGGAGACTGATCATCTGGGGACACAAAGTCTAAACATCATTAAGAGTACCTCTAGATGATTTCCTGAAGCAGGTTAAATTAGTAGCAGTTAGCCCAAACAAGTTACAAGTCGTAAGAAAAACTCCAAATGCTGGGACGTTGTGGGGCCTATCCCCGAGACCACCTATCACCACAAGTACGTATTGACTATGGTGGACTACTTCTCTAAGTAATGTTGGCTGATTCTCACCAAGAACACAAAGGCAAAGAAAGCAGCAAGAAAACTCTTGATATTTAAATTTTCATGGACCACTGGACTCCCTCAAACACCATTGCATAACAACCTACCACTCGTAGCAGAAATCCATGGATGAGTGAACTGGCTGCTGAAGGGCTGTCTCCAAACTTTTATACAGGACAACCATAAGAGTTAAGGTCCGGTTATACCAGGGCTGCTGTGTGCCTTGCAGATTGCATCACAGATCAGCATGGGAGACAAACACTTCTTGAACTTGCTGATCTTGCCAGACACAGACTCGGGCTTGATTCTGTAGGACTACGCTGACAGGCACAGGGAAACCTTGAGGAGGGACGTAGACCTCGCGGCACCACACCCATCAGAAGCTGCCAGGTCCTCCAAAATCTATTACGACAAAGGCTGAAGAAGAACTTCGTTCAAACTACAAGGGCTAGTGAAAATGACAACTCATGATCTCTTGAACATGGAAAAAAGTGTGACAAAGAAACTTACTATACTCTATGGGTGCCTTCGAAAATTAACCTGGTTGGATCAACCAAAAGTAACTCTCGTTGCTTCTACACGTCACGAATTAGTAGCATTTTTAGCTCAAAATCGTCACTAGAATGATTCGTCATCGCATCAACGCTCATTTACGTGACAGCTATAAACTACAACAGTATTATTTTGAACAACAAGCAGGAGATTATTTACATACTTGTCGTTAAGATACGTTGAAGATTTAATCACTAATTACTTAAGCTTATTTGCAGAATTATAACACCGAACCTTCTTCCACCCTGCACCGAATACAACATCAACTCATCCACCCGACACAGCGAATTAATGCAAATAAATGCAACATCACTCCCCCCCCCCCCCCCTTGTTTTTATATAGTTTCTGTTTGGTCGACAGTCGATTCGTTTGCAGTGGTAGCCCCCTGTCCCCTCAGTTACCCCCAGGAACCAAGCTCGGCACCATGTTTGTTCGGTTGTTTAGTTTACTGCCTGAAGCATAATTTGAATGCCATATGTACAGACAATCATCTAAGATTAAGCTAGATCAGGGGATTATGACGCGACATCTTGCACGGCCTACGCAATTAGTGCATGCAACAGCGTGTTTGTTCGCAGCCTGAGTTACTTAGGTCAGTTTTCAAAGACAGCCCTTGTGGCACCCTACAGAATGAAAGAGAAGTACAGTCTGTGTAGTAGCTACGGACAATGCAAAGGATGAGCATGTCATCTATGGACCAGATATGGAACCCTGGTGGGACCCGTACACCGTCGACCACTTCGGGCCCTCAGCACAGTTTGCAGCAAGGATCACTGACCAAGTGCTAACGAAGCCTGACTGCCCACCAAACAATTCTTTGGACAGTAGCTTGGAAAGCAAAGGGGACACCTAAGGCTCTTCAGACTAGGTAGACGATGCAGACCCCATGGTCTCCCAAAGTCAAGAAGGATTTTATGCCTGCGTCAGATGACGACTACCCCGCTCCCTCAACCCCACCTGACATGCAACCTCCCTGACCAACCGCCTGCCGAATGAGGAAAGTGCAGCCACCTGACTATATTTGGCTCTTATCTTCAAACACTGCCTCATTCTCGATAATAAGGACTGGGAGCACTAAGCCACCAAGTAAACCCCACTCTGCGTATGTGCTGCAGCTGTTTGGGCAGCAGTGGTCCTCTTGCTCTGTCCCACCTGAGGAAAGGTAGGGACTGTATGAAACTTCGTGCTGCTGATGCACACTCAGTTGTGACAGTCGAGCATGCTTATTGGCCTTTCTTTGATTTCGCTGATGGCGTTAGAAGAAAAGGAAATATGATTTTAGAATGCCGGTCAATCTACCCTACCAACCCCTCCTTGTGCTTTCTCTGGACTTTGGTTCTCTTAACGCTTTACAACAGACATGTCAGCTTCTCACTGGTTTCACATTGTGTGTGTGCTTTGGTTCAAGTTTAGGAGTGACTCGGCGATTAGGCAGGAATCTGGCTTGATGACTGACACGGGGTCAACCTTGACCCTCCCAGAATGTTCAGCTTTGGACTAAGCGCAGACCTCCAGGGCTGTGCAAATGCGACGGACGATCTCTTAGAACTGTGGTTTATCCTATCTACTCTCATGGTTGAGTGAAAATTTTGTTAATTCACTACTATGCTGGCTCACATTCCATCCCATAACTCTGTGCTCCCTCCTCAAAAGCTCCCACCCCATCTTAGTCCTTAGCCACATCCAAAAATGCCACCAATAAACTCGTCCCCTCCTTCCTCGCCAATTTGATGGCCTCAAAAATCATCTCTAGCCTCCTCCCCAGTGTAAATCCATTCAGGGCTTCACCAGCTCTCCCCTTTTTTCCAGCCCCTTATGGAGTGTACTTGTCAAGATTCTCATAAAAACCTTATGGATCGTCCTTCTTATCGCCACCAGCTTATAATTCCCCGATTGCCTTCCCCTTCCTCAAAAAAGCCAGGGCTTCACTCAAATGCAAGCCCCCACCAAAACATACTGAACTAGCTTCTTCACCCTTCACAACCAACCAACCCATGTCCAGCAAACTACCCCTATCCACACGTCTACCTCAGATAGTCAAGTCTCTCATTTATCCCTCTTCCTCTCTCTGGCCCTTCTTATTCCACATTGCTCCAGTCCCCACCCCTCTAATCGTATCCCTATCATGATAATGATGATGATGACAATGATGATGCTATGGGTTTTCTCTTTGAATCAGAGCATGGTCACACACACCGCGTAAACCTCCCCAAAAAACTTACGTATTATCTCCTCCTCCTCCTGTTCCACCACCCTACCAGTAGCTGCTTCCCCCCGTGACAGCCTCTCTATACCAGCAGCTGTCTAATAACTTCATCCCCCTATCTACCTCCCCCTTCAATCCTCCAAACCCAGCCCACAATCAAGACATCCTCCAGCATGTCATCCACCTCCCAACGCATCCTACAGGTCACATCAGCCCTCTCCCCATTCACCTTCCCAAGCAACTGCCACATATCCAGAGTCGTATACTCCATGCTCTGAACAAGAGGACACTGCCCCAGTCCCCCACGTAGAACTTTTCCTACCCAATCTCCCATTTTTCATCCCTGTACCAGCCGTCCCTACTCTCCACCTTACCGTCTTCACCCCTTTAATACCCTTCCTCTAACTTTC
>JAHWFP010114641.1:88666-105944 GCA_023313725.1 Lithobius niger
TACCCTTCCTCTAACTTTCCCTCACCTCATCATCCCCCATCACCGAACATACTTACTTCCCCTCCAATCCCCAGGTCTTATCAACCCATTCAGTTCTATTCCTCCAAGTGACAGACTCATATACCCTATGCATCAAATCCTCTACTTGCACTTCCCAAGTCTCCTGTCAAAACCCATCTTAGCCACTGCCTCCCTCGCTTTGAAGCTCGCCCATCCCATCTCACCCCTCACCATCTTATTTACCACGAACCTATTCAACCCACAAGCGCCCATCTGCCTAGCTCATCCTGGAATCGCTCCAATTGTCTCCAATTCTTCTTCCGATACACAAAAATCCAAGCAGCAAACAAAGCCTCTGGAACAGCAACCCACTTCCAGAGTACTCATAAGCTGCTATCGATTATATCCCCACATCACGACTTTCTTGATCATCACCCTAACCCTCCCTTAATTTACTCAACTTCTTCCCTATCAGCCATTTGTAATCCCACTGGACACTCAACCTCAACCCACAATCTTCCAATCCATACAGCCCCTAAATCTTAACATTCCCCCCCCCCCTCACCCATTATCCAAAGCTCCTCCCATTTCCGAACATCACAAAGCTGGACTTTTCTCCGCTGAAAGCAACAAATAAATAAATAATAATAGAAGGTGTCAGCCACTAAGCTTATAGCTTGTTATTGGGCCCAAGCGGCCGGCAGATCAAATCGAAGACACCAGCATGATGACAGTTGTTTTTTGCCCGGAAGAGTTGGAGTACCCGGAGGAAACCCTCGTGCAATGGGCGGAAAACAACTGGAGAAACTCCGTACATATTCACTTCCCTTCACCATGATCGAATCCGGGTCTGTAAGAAGCCAGAGATGTACAGCTGAAACCAAGACACCTATCGAATCTGACGCCCCAGTACTCGCAGCTACCCGTACACCCTATCTCATCTCTCAATCCTAATCTTTGCTCCTAAATCCGCACAAACACCCAATAAGACCTCCAGCCCCTCTCTCTTACCCTCATGCTCTCTATGAGGGTATGAGATTATATTCCAATCTTGTACCTTTCCTAAACCCATTTCTAAACATCCCTAATTCTCCCTTCCGTCCAATTCCTGATACAGCCCAAAAACCAGAATTGTCATAAAAAGCTTCTAGATGCCAATATGATTGCCACTGGCCAGTAATTCTCAAACACGTCCCTATTACTCCTCTTGCCCTAAACACCATAACAACCCTAACCATCTTCCAGCTCGCCGGGATGTCAGCCTCCCCTCCCTTCCCAGCACACCATTCATCTCCTTGATAAATCTTCTCATTCTTCTAAACCCCATCACTTTAATAAATTTGCCGATGATTCTATCCTCCCATTCATTCTGGCCGTCCCATTCATCACAGGGCACGAAGCTTCCTCAAATTCCACCACTAGTATCACTGTCTCCAATCACACCCTGAAGTCCTCCTCTCCCTCCCCACATCTTCCTCACATCATCCAGAATTACTTCGTAAGATGTCATGTTGTCCGCAAAAGTCAGCCCTGGAGTCCTAAAGCTCTCCCCCCACCCTATCCCCAACAGAAACCCAGCCCCTATATTGTCGATTCCACCATAAACAGCTCAGAGTGGCCAGGCAACTCTGCATAAGACCCCTCCTACTTACAACCCAATCTGATTCCACAATGTTCCATGTCCCCCCACCTCATAGTGATAGCGCCTCCCTATCAATCAGACAAATCCACCCTAAATATTGATATTGACTTGTTACCATGGCATTGGCAACGACACCTCCTGTGTGTAAGCACACCCATGAAACAATAATTTTTTTTAAGCATTTTCCCTCGGTGCTGTCTCTCACCTCCGGGAATACAAAAATTATTTTTTTTTTCCGTTTTTTAACCGTTCTCTAACCGTTCTCCAAGTATACACTATTAGCTAGTACCTCCCTCTAATGGGACCGAGAAGTGCAGAGAATTTTTAAAAATTCAAAATAGGAAGTTGTCAAGTTACAGATTTTTGAAAAAGATTTACAACAAGTATTGTATTTGCCAATTGTAAGCCGCATAGAATACAAATTTCAATGCTAAATTAACGTGCGTCTGCAAATGTAGCTTTACCCCGAATTCCGAAACAGGCTTTAGTTTTCATCAATTCGCTGGTAGAGAGCGACATGCTCGGCGATACGTCTTTCACTATAGCTTGGCCGCAGGAAACGCTTTCCCATTGAAATAACAAAGGGGCAGCGTTTCCGCTTGCAAGCGAGTCGCAAGCCGCTGACTTTCAAAACTCCCCTTATACTTGACGCTACCTTGCGGAAGAAATTAGGCTAACTTATGTTTTTTTTTTGTTAACTCGAGATAATTATGATAGTTTTTTTTTTAATCTAGAGATATAAAATAAAATACACGGTGTGTAATGTAATGGGCTCTGTATAAAAGTTCATGTGCATCTCTCAATGGTTCATCTGTAAAGTTTTGGTGGGTGGATTGAGGCAAGTGGCACTACAGTATCACCGATTGAAATCCGAACGAAAATACCGTGGCGCCATCTAGCGGCAATGATATTGTTAATCTTTATAGCTTGCTCCCAGGTGCACGAGGACGAACCACATTTTTACTCAATAATTAAGGATGTTTGTTTCGTTAAAAGAAATGCCGTTATGCATTCCTTCGCTTGGTGCAAGCAAGAGCTAGATGATACTACATGGCGTTAGATGTCAGATTTCGTGTGCTATCAATCGGTGATAGTGCCACCATGGAGGAAGGAATTATAGGTAGGAGGCGACACAGCCCGTTTTCCGCGATGACTGGGCAAGCTGAGCGCGATCACTAGCGCTGCAGGAATGATGAACCTGGCGGCTATCAGTTTGAGGTTGTTTGGTTGGTTTGCAGTTGACGGGAGGGCAATGCGGCTTTGGCCGCACTCTGTTAGAAAAGGGAAGCCCATACATCATCATCATCATCAATGTAGAAAGCCGTAATTTCGCTGGAGGAGCAGTATTTTCCACGATTAAAGGGCAATTACATCCATCTTGACATACATGCTTTACTTTTGGATCATTTACACAATAACTAAACACAAGAATTGCGGCAAGAATACGTTACGTACGTCCGATACAACAATTTAATTATTGCATCACCAAAACATGACATGGAGACCGCCATTACTGGAACGCGCAGAAATTAATGCTGACTGATGTCACTCTTCGATTTCGACTCGCAGCCGAATGAGATAGCTCTGTTGGATGTGAGAGCTCGAGCGTCTGACGGCCTTAGCTGGCCGGCCAGCTAAGGCCATCGGACACTTGAGCTCTCACAGCCAATAGAGCTATCTCAATCGGCTGCGAGTCGAAATCGAAACGTGACATCTGTCGGCATTAATTTCTGCACGTTCCAGCAAAACAATGGCGGTCTCCGTATCGTGTTTTGGTAATGCAATAATTAATTGGTGTATCGGACGTACGTAACGTATTCTTACCGCAGTTCTTGTGTTTAGTTATTGGGTAAGTGATCCAAAAGTAAAGCATGCATGTCAAAATGGATGTAATTGCCCTTTAAATGCAGCAAATGCAGGTCGAAAAAACTAGAAATTTCTTTTTTGAAATTCCCCAAATAAAACACATCTTTATTTTTTTTCCAGTGTGTTCATTTTTAAAAATTATCTTTTCATTGGAATAACACTGTTGGTGAATGATTTCTGCCACATTTTAGGCCTGAAATGTGTACTTAAATATTTTCAATTTAAAAATAAAACAGTAATTTTTTCAGCAAACTATTTTTGAATAAGCCTAATAAAGAAGAGGACAGCCAGTTATTAAGCATTCATTTACATACAGTATTAAAACAACAATAAAAATGTAATTTAAAAAGTTACATTCGTTATGATGTATGCGCAACTAGGCTTACCTGTTTTGGTGTACTACTGATTGCATATTAGTGACGCCGTGCACCGAGATTAAATTTTAGACTAAAAACTGCAACCATTCATTCTCTACTTAAAAAAATTGGAATCAGAGGGCTATTGCTTCCTTTTTGTTAATTTTTTAAGCCCTGATTTGCATAAACATTTTTTTTATTTATATAATTTTCTATGATGCTGTCTCCTTTAAATAACATTCAAGTTTGTAATACTTTTCCTATTTTTGTGGGTTACACGATACAGAAAAATACCGATCCGACCGATTCAGATATTTCCCCCACACGCCGATCGATACAGATACAGAAACCCATCCACCGATACAGATACACCGATACCGATTTTTTTTTTAAAGTCTAAAAGTCAAACTCGTATTTCATCATTATTAAACTGGTGTGCAAGAAAAGTAAATTTCTATTTTTTTTATCAGTGGTGTCAGATCCGCAGGTGTACCTTTGACTGTACAAAATAACCCCAACATACACTGCAGATAGGCCTAATCACAAGAAGCCACACTGAATCTGGCAATGCACGTGCGTTGAATTCACTAACCTGCTGTGCAGATGGCGTCATGAGATAGAAACGATGCTATGCAGGAAAGGTTTCTCTCAAGTTACGCGGCCATCACGCACGGAAGTTGGTCGTATCGGCTAAAATATCGGTGAATAAACACCGATACATACCGATACAAAAAAATACCTATACTGATATTAATATCGGTCTATCCCTATACACAACACATGTAGTACTTCTTTAAAATATATTATACCTGTTCTTAAAGATGTCCACTAATGGAAGTTGTTACGTACTGCAGCATAAGATGTTTTTTTTTGTTGATGGTTCTATGGGATGTTTTTTTAATGAAGATTTTAAGAAAAACAAAATTTCCTCAAATTTAGCCCGCTATGGAACTTTTTACTTTATATTTAGTGTTCATTTAAAAAACATCCGTTTGTCACACGAATGGATGTCACATGAACGAACACCGCACATTTTTCCAATTTTAGGGCAGTTTTTTTTAATGCTATTATTAAACTATTTAATAAAGCTAATTCAATTTTTTTGTTTACTAGCATTGCACATTTTAAGCAGAATAATTGGAGAAAGAGACGTAACATTTTTTTTTTACGAAAAATCACACATAATGAAAAATAGTTTTGATTCCATTCACAAGTTGGTTTAATAACGAAAAAAACCTTTAAAAAACCCCATTTTATTGCGATAAACTTTAAAGCAACATACCGCCTGCCTTATAACCTTCCGCCTGCCTCACAGTCACAACACCCACACGACGATCACATCCGCGTATTTACCACAGCTAAGGTCAACTGAAACGGTAGCTTCGTTCCTCGCAGCGAAAAACATAGCTACTGTCTCAGTTGGCATTGCGCCTAAGGGCGCGTTTACGCAACAACTCGCCTTTGCATTCTCGCAGCGAGAATCTAATGGCGATTTCAAAGGTGTCGTTGCCATGGTAACAACGCTACGTGGATTAGCTAAATCCGACGTTGTTTGAGTAAATGATTGCAGTCTTCTAATCTGTGCCAATAAGATAAAGAATTCCTCTTAAGGAAACAATTTTCCCAGTCACATCTGAACTCACATTATTGAATGTTTTCGTTGCGAGTTGGGAGAACTAAAACCACCGCCATGTTGGAATTTCAGGTGATTTCTAGGTTCTAGCTGCGAGAATGCAAATGCGAATCATTGCATAAACGCGCCCTAAAGGCCTCTCCAGACAGAATAAAATTTCGTGCGAAGCTATGCGTAACTACGTGCCTACAAGGTCAACATTGCTGCAATCGTGTGGTTGGTGTTGCGTTAAGGACGAATATTGAAGTCTTTTTTACACCGTACTACGTCGGCGTGCAGCCGCGAGCAGCCAGTCTGGTTAGGGCTTAATAGTCCAACCAGCGTGAACCCATTGATTCTGTCGTCAAAAACCGGAAGGATTCTTGTATTTAAAATCACAATTTATAATTTTCTAGACTAGTGTCTTATAATTTTGCTTCAGCGATCTATTGGAATAATTAATTTTAATTTTTACTGCATTAGCCTTCTAGATGTTTGATCTCATAGTAATTACTAGCAAACGATTAAAATTAATACTGCGCACATACAGATAAAACTTCCAAGGTCATTGTAGACGCGCGACGCATCATGTGTGTTCAGGACGAACGTAAATAAAATTTGTAATATTCAACAGAAAATCTCCTAGACGCCACATTTTAAAACGGAATTTTAGCAAGGGAAAGACTAACAGTAAATAAATAGACCTTTGGGGCCGTAGTTGATGTGGAGGATCGAGAAAAATGGCGCTGGGAGGTATATCCCTTTAATAGTATGAAAAGTCACTAAGGGTACATTTATTAGTTTGAAAAATATGGAATCAGATTGAGTACACACTATTCTTATTTGAGGTAATGTTTAAAGTGGCACTATCACCGATTGAAATGCGAACGAAAATACCGTGGCGCCATCTAGCGGCAACGATATTGCTAACTTTTATAGCTTGCTCCCAGGTGCACGGAGACGAACCAAATTTTCACTCAATAATTAAGGATGTCGTGGCTTGTTTGTTTCATTAAAAGAATTGCCGTTATGCATCCTTTGCTTGGTGCAAGCAAGTGCTAGACAGTCCTACATAACGCTAGATGCTGTCAGATTTCGTCTGCTTTCAATCGGTGATAATGCCACTTTAATGAAAAAGTAACCTGAGTAAACAAATTCGTTATAGTTGGTTGTTACCGTTCATTGGAGAATTTGTGTGTGTGGAGGGGGGGGGGGAGAAAAGAGGCTACTGACATAACAAAATTGACCACTAGCCATTGAAAATGTTAAAAAAAAAAAAAGATTAAACAATCTAACAATTAAAAAATCGTTCATTTTCATGTTTTTTCCAGTGTTGGAACCATTATTTGTAAGTTTATATTACCTTAACCGTACTGTTAAATTTGAACTATTTGTAATAAATAATATAAGCTTTTAAAATAGTATTGTAAGGTTTAGTCATAATTCGGCCAAATCTAGACTTCTTACTGCGAAAGATAATGCAAATTCCATAGCGTTCAGTGCTTGTAGAGGTTCGTTCATCATTCCCGCTGTTAGGTGCTTCCAGCTCACAAGTCGTGACCTTGAGGATTAGCGGCTCACTGTAGAAGTTGTCACAGTGGCACTTTAACTTGTGGGTCGTGATCATTCAAGCAAAAGCGATGCAGTTGTAAAGTAAACGGAACCGAAACAGGTGCATCGCTACACGGTGAAAAGACGTGTCGCCCTCTAGCAGCGAATTGATGAAAACTGTAAAGCCTCTTTCGGAATTCGGGGTAAAGCTACAGTTGCAGATCGCACGTTAATTTAGCTTCGAAATGTGTACTCTACGCGGCTTACAATTGGCAAATACACTATTTGTCGTAAATCTTATTGAAAAACATATAACTTGACAACTTCCTATTTTGAATTTTCAAAAGTTCTTTGCACGTCTCGGCCCCATTAGAAGGAGGTACTAGCTACTAGTTTATACGTGGGTTGTGTACGATACCAAACAAAAAAAAATTTGTAGTGCCAGAGGTGAGAGATAGTACCGAGGGATAATACTTAAAAAAAAAATTAGTGTTTTTATGGGTGTGCTTGTCGTTACCGATGCCATGGTAACAACGCTACCTGAAATAGTGGCAACTCCATCATGCGAGTAAATACTGTAACTCTGTGTTACCTCAATTTCGAATTATTTCACACAAGTTTAAAGCAAATTTAGAATCCGGAGTAACTGTAATTCCGGGTCCCACCCACACACGGCTCGACTTAAGAAAATCCCAGAATTAACCTACTATAATACGTGACGATGCAATTCCGGCACCCGTCCTCATGCCATAAACTGTTCCTATTCAATATTTTTCGACCAGTTTGGCCAAGTTTGGTCAAAAAATATTGAATAGGAACAGAGATATTGCTTTAGTTTTGCTGGAGTGAGGACTTCAATCATATACCGGGTGAGTCAAAACTCCCTTGCATCCCACCAAAAGCCCTACAGCATTGGAATTCCGCAACTGACTCATAGGACTTTGTTTTGTCCCTAAGGTGGGGGCCACCTCATGATCATGCGTTGGGGTGCCATGCCCCCCCCCCCCCAACCCCCAGATATAAAATTTAACTTTGTTCCTATGAAAAATAGACGTTAGGTTCTAATTGGGGAAATACACGCTTGGCCCATAGCCATAGGTGAAAGAACCCGCCACAAAAAAATGCTGCCACCAAGTCGCTACATTAGTTGCCAAGCTAATTCCAATATCAAACGTTAAATAAAAAACCTGACCGTAGCAATGGTCAAGTTTTCATTTAACGTCTTTAAGTAATAGTCTATGGGGTTAGCTTCACAAGTAATGTAGCAACTTAGGGGCAGTATTTTTTGTTCGGATATCACTACTTTGATTGGCTGAAACTTGGCAGGTTCTTTCACCCTTGTGGGTTTTCTATCTAATATCACGTCTGTTGTTGTATTATTTTTGCCAATGTCTAGTTAGCAGTGAATGGTTACCATTCCTAGAATAAAAAAAAAAAAAAACAGAAAAAAAATCTAAAAAGGAATAAACTAAACAAAACTAAATTATCGAGCTCAGTTGTTTTTGTTTTAGAATCAAATGTAATTACAACGGGCAATTTATCAGCTACCATTAATTATACCAAAGTGACAAATTTCTTCCGGCTATTCAAGAAATGATTTACAATTATATTTTCACTTGAGTTACCGGCGTAAAATTGTGCCCGTCTAGCTGGTTCACATGAAATTACGCATCACGAGGCATTACATATCCAGGACATTTTGCATCCCTGGGCATCCCAGGACAATACTGTCTAAATCAACATATAGATTGCAGTGCTTGGCCAATTTTGTGCCAGTTTATCTGGCTCCCACAAAATTACGCAAGACCTTCTGTATCCCAGGGCATCCCAGGACAGCATATCTGAATAATAAAAATTACTTTAAACGTATTGAAAGCATGAATTCAATATTTTTATAGAATTTATGCTATAAAATATATGTGATATAGGTCACACAGGAAGGTGATGTACATCATTAACACTTAATCTATACTATTTTGACTCTTTTTTTTACCGTCAGTGCCACGTGAAGAAAAGTATTAAAGAAAAGCTTGTCGTTAGGGGAGATGAGTTTCATTGCCCGAATTTGACCAAGCAGGGTCGATAGTTGCACTGTGGAACAGTTTTTAACACAATTCGTTCAAGAAAGCAGATGTAATCCTTGTATCCCAGGGCATCTCAGGAACAGCAATGTCCGAATTAACTCCTTTTCCTCAAGTTGGCTATTTTTGCACCGCCAGTGCTGTTTGCACAAAGTGTAGAAAAGGATATAAAAGCCATTTTGTTCGAGATCAGTTTCCTCGTCCGAATTTCAACAGGCAAGGTCGATTATTTTCACTGGGGAACAATTTCGCAATGGGTTCAAGGGGACAGCCGTTTTTACTCAATCCTTATATCCCAAGGCATCAACGTCTGAATTAACTCATTTTCCCTTAATTTGATTCTTTTTGCACCGCCAGTTCTGTTTGTTCAACATTTCTGTAACCTATGACCACATACGAAGGTGGTACAAGAGAGCAGCCACTTTTATTGTCCTTGTATCTCAGGTCATCAAAGGACAGACAAGTCTGAATTAACTCATTTTTTTTCACAGCCAGTCTTGTTTGTAGAGAAGCATAGAAAAGCTGTTTTGTTAGTTTCTTTACCCGAATTTCACCAGGTAGGAGGGTAGTTTTCCTGGGGAAGGCTTTGAGCAAAATAAAAAAAACGTAAATTCAATAACCTTAGACGACAAACAAAGGCAATGTATATCATTAACACTTAAGTTGTACCTGCCTAGTGTTAGCTATACCTACTACCCGTCTTAAACTAATGACCCATCTATGCTGCTTGGACAGGATTCAAACTTGCAACCGTCAGATTAGCAGGCTGGCGCCGTAACCGTTAGGCTACACTGACATGATGAAATACACCAGTTTTAAAACGTATATCAAAATAACGTGACGTAATATTTACTTTGTTACAGGGCATCGACAGCAATACCCTCACGTCACTTCCTCCTCTTCTCAGGCTCTTCTATTGCCGTGTTACCACTTTTATTACGTAGATAAAGAGCTCACAATCAATACTGACACTAAAGCAAGACCATAAAACGGCCAAAAGTGTTGATATCATACAACAACCCTATAAGGATAAAGGGACTCGTACGTTTCCACAATAGAAAGCAGTGATGTGAGAGCCAAATTGGCTGCCACCAAGTTTTCCGTCCCGACCCTGATCACTCAATCTTAACTGACACCTCGGTGCTTGTCAGTTAAACTTGAGTGATCACAGTTTGGAAGTAGGGCATCAGAAAAGCTAAAGGTCCCTTCATGGAGCCCCCCCCCCCCCCCCCGGGGGGGGGAGAGAGGGGGGGAGGAGAGTGATGCTCCGGTCGCTGGGGTTAAGTGTCGTCTTAAATGAGCCACAGAGGTGCTCGTGACGGCCAAGTTGGAAAGTGAGTTACAAGCTGAACAATTTGCGCAGAAAAGTAGGCTCTACGAGATCCTGATTTGAACCATGAATTCATTAATTTAAAGGAATGACCGTGTGTAGTTGTAACCGGGATGGCCTCGAAAAAAAGGAAGGTCAGTACCCAGCATGCCACGTAAAATACGGAATGTAAAGATGAGATCAGCCTTCAGTCTGCGCAGTTCCAACGAGTCTTAGATTGAGGGTAGTCAAGCGCTTAGAATAAGGCAAATTCCCCATGCCTTGGAGACGCTTTGTAAAGTGTAGTTGGACTGATTCGGCCAGGTCAATGTCTTTCAACAGGTAGGGGGACCAGACCGGGGTTGCGTATTCCATAAGAGGCCTGACAAAGACTTTAAAAGCCCAAAGCTTTGTGCCGCAGCTGCCCGAAGTAAAACATCGGTTGATAATAGCAAGGCGATGGAAAGCTGCAGCAGTAATTTTGCCACAGTGTAGGGAAGGCTTAGGTTGGAGGTGAGCCAGACACCGAGATCCTGGATTTCGTCTGTTTTCGGAAGCCTTTGGTTGTTTAAAACGTATGAAAAGTTTTTGTTTGAAGGTCCAATGTGGAAGGTATCGCATTTGGTTTCTGAGGGGCAGTTTCCGAGCAGATGCCCAGCTCAAGATACAGTTAGTTTGTAGTTTCCTGTGAAGATACAACATTAGAAGCAGCAATAATCTCCGAGGCGATTTTCAGGTCATCGACAAATTTGTAGCCTAGAACCGTGTCAAAATTGCAGTTCAAATCATTCAAAAAAAATGACACAAAGTAGGGGACCAAAGACGGAGCCCTGTGGTACACTGGTGGTGGTTTTCATGGAGGAAGAAAGAGTTTGACACCGCGACGCACTGGGACCTGTTTGAAAGAAAACATGCAATCCAAGAGTGCAGCTGTCCCCGGATACCCAGCGCTTCTAATTTAAGCAAGATTCCACGATAATTTGCCGACGCGAAAGCTTTTTGGAAGTCGAAGCAGATCATGTCCGTATTAATTACCAGGTCGAGAACACAACTCCAAGAGTCAGGGGCCAACAACAGTTGGTATGTAGAAGATCGTCCCGGAAGAAAGCCGAACAGATCCGGCTTTAAGAGGTTTAACTTTACTACATGGTCGAGGATAGAGTCTTTGATTATAGACTCTGTGATTCGACAAGGGACGGATTGAGTTGAATTGGGCGACAGTTGGATGCTTTTGCAGCATCCCTCTTTAAAAAAAAAAAAAAAGACTGGAATAACGGTTGCAGTATGCCTGACAAAGGAAGGCAGCCAAGGTTAAAAGAGTGCAAAAAAACAAGGGGGAGTAGGAAGGAAATTTCGTTCTCGATCTGCTTATAAAAACGCCGAAAATTCGACAGGACCAGCCAAACCACTGGACTTCAAAAGGGAAAGTGAACGTCTGGCCACGAACGCACAAGAGAACGCACAGCTGGGCAAGAAACAGCGGGTTCCAGTGTGTTTGGTAGCAGGCGGAACCCAAGGCCCCCTGCTATTAAAACCCAAGGTATTAAAGAGGAGGAGACTTAAGTGGAAGGCAAGAATGGCGGGAAAATTGTCGATGGGCAGGAATAGGGAGGAAAAATAGGAGATTAGGTGAGAGCACAAGGCTAGGCATACAACATGCGTACTGTGGGAAAGCAGACCGTGAGCGAAGCGAGTACTCGCGTGTTGGTTTCCCGCAGTACGCCTACCACATGTCGCACCCCTTTTGAGTCTGTCGACGCGCCATTAAGCCTCACCCCTTTTGAGTGGGTGTTGTGCTTTCTGTGGGATTGGCGAAGTGTCCTCTTGTTCAGGCCCAGGGTGGAGTACTGGACACAAGTGTGTTGGTGTGAGAAACGGGAGGGGAAGATGGGGATGTGACCTGCGGGATTTGTGAAGAGACTTTGGAAAATGGCGATTTTGGATTTTGGGTTTGGAGATCCGAGAGGAATGAAGGAGGCGATGCCACTCTCATTCGTTGTAGCGCGTTGTCTGAAACAATATTCTCTTTCAACGTGTCACAAGTTCACAGGATGAAGGATTGTTACCTAGCTTATACTCACCATTACTGCTAAGCTCCGAACTCCATTTCCCCGTCATCATTGTCGTCTTTCCTCGCCTTTGTTGTACGATCCCTTTTATTGTTTATCTCTGTTGTCAACTTGCTTTTGTTTACTAATTTATTTATTTAGCACATGAAAAATGTGGCTCACATCCTTTTTAGGCATTTTGCATGAATGTTTGGCCTTGCTCTCAAACATTCATGCTTGCTCATTTTTAATAGGGTCAAAAGCCCTTTTCCCATGACTACTTGAAAACGTGTAAACCCATTCGACAAGAGCCAAATATAAGTCCTGACTAATCCTGAAGGCCATAAACAACTCATACCTGCACGCAAGTCCTAAAAAGACCCGAGCTTAGCCTCAAGCAGGGGTGGCACTAGGTCCGAATTTCTATCCAGGCACCGCCTGTGCAAGCCTGTAATTCGCCGGGCACAAATCTAGGAATAGTTTGGTTGAGAGAGGAAAAAGGACAAGACGACCTTTGAAAAACTTTTTATTTTGACAACTTGTTATTAGTTATCTTGAAATCGGTTGGAATGCTCGAGTGTGGTTGATACTTGATGCTTATAGATAGCTGCTAGCATTGGTGCAGGAATATGATGGTAAGGTGGCTCGAATACAAGGTGAATTGTGGCTATGGGCACACAAACTCAACCAAAATGAACGGACACGATTATAAAGTGGAGGACTTTCACCCAAGATTCTGACAGTGCCTTTGTTACCAATATACTTGGTACCACAGCCCAGCCCGGCTGATTCAGAATCATATTTTTCTTGATATAGGTTTTTTTTTCCCAACTGTGGATTCGATAAATTATTAAGGTCCATTTTTGGTTTTATTTTAGTTTTTGCTAAATAATTCAAAAACTATAGGAGTTACTGACTTTTCAGCAGCACCAATGGAGAGCTCTCGATAAAACGGTTCGAATGATGTATTCAAACTTCAAAATCGGTCTCCAATTTGGCAGAGTTATGGATTTGGACGCGAACACAAGACAAAAATAAAACTAATATAAAATAAAAATAACCGCGCTTGCAAGTTAAACGGTTGAACAGCACATATAACTTATCCAAAACCCTAGCAGTCAAAACTTAAAACCAAATAAATCCATGAATGTGGAAACTGATTTATTTTACAAATAGTATGGTTGTTATCATAAGTCAAATGCACGATGGTTTAAAACTTAAAAAGAGTCTGAAGTCTCATTTTCAATGAAACTTTGTAACTTGCTAGGGTCACTCATCATGGTAATGTCAATAAATAATTACATGGACTGGTGGCAACATTTCAGGAACAGAATCCATAATAGGTTCCTATTTTTCATGCCCGTGTCACTCTAAACCAAGTGACCAATTTATTCCTTGGATAGCTGTTATAATAACAGGTTGCCACACGACTAGATAACGTATCCAATCCAACAGCTGTCCGTATAACACATGAGGGCGTTCCCATCTGAAATCTGTTAAGGGTTGCTAATGTCGGATTACTTTCAAGTGGGCAAACCAAATATGTACACAAACATAAAAAACAAATTAATTTACAAATTTACCCATCCACGCTCACTTTCCAACTTCGAGATACTTCTTGAACTCGTTAATTTTCCCTCAGGCTTTCAGGGTTTTCAGGACTTTTTACTCATTACTAGCATTGAGGACAAGTTGTTGATTCGAATTTGAGCAGTTCCGAAGCCTCTGGTATTCATAGGGTTGCGCCACTGGTCTTTCCACCAGCCTCCATTCACGCTCAAGGTGACTGCTTAGTTGCTTGTTTACAAGGTGCAACACCCTTGGATAAGGTTGGGCCTTGGGTGTTCATTAATTTCATTCTTTATTTCCGACTCTAAACATGGGAGATGTTGGTTTCTTGTGGAATTAGATGTAATGAGCGTGTTGGTACCTCTCCATTTATGGCATGTCTTGCAGTGGATTGCCATGCCGTTTTTTTTTCATTCCGGACGTTCGCCATGTGTTGTGCCACTCTCGTTCTAACTACTTTTTGAGTTTCGCCAATATACACTGTTTCCCAGTCACTACAATGAATATGATATACAGCTTCCTTGGTGTTTGTCTCCAACACCAGCAAGAACGAAGAAAAGTAATTCGGCTTTCTCTTCTTCATAAAATTGGTAACGGCAATACTACCGTTGATACTGACAGTCGTATTGTGAAGCCGTTCTTTTGCGGAAAAAATGATCATTCAAGGAAACTTGAGTTTGGCAGCCTAACACCGACTATTTCAAGTACTCTTTTTTTCCAAGAATGGTCGCTGATTGGAATAATCTACCGGAAGAATGTGTAGTAAATGTCAAACTCTCATCTTTTAAAGTTTCACTTGGAAAATGTTTAAAACATGCCATGTGATTGTGTGTTGATTATTTTTTCATTGAGTTGTGTGCATTTTACTTGAGTTGTATTTTTATTGTTTGCGCCTGTAAGTTGATATGTGCTTCTTGTACATAATATTTAATCTAATTAATTTAATTTAAATTCACTCTCTCCATTTCCGTCTCGTCTAGGTTTTCCTTTTGTCGTTCTTCATCACATATGGCTTTGTTGTGCACGTTTTGAGACCTTCAAGGTTCTTTAGAAAGATGGAGAAACGGTGACCTGAAAACCTGAACGCCTGATGAAGCCGACAGGAGGCCGTCAAAAATTAATGAGATAAGCATCTTGGAAGTTGTGAAAGTGAGCGTACTTTTATGTAAATTTGTAAATTTGAAGCAGTTTTCACAGTACGATTTTTAACAAAATTTTTCGAAAACAAACTAAAATACTGAAAACAGAGTGTATGAATAACAAATGAGTAGCAATGCTCCTCACATTTGATTATTATTCCGTATTTGGCCGAAAATTCAAGTATTTGGTATTCGGCTTAGTATTGATTTTAGCCGAATAACGATATTTAGTATTCGTCCGAATACTTATTGACCAAATAATGATATTCGGCATTAGACCGGAAGCTGAGTTTGGCTGAATAATGATTTTCATTCGGCTAAATAGCGTCATGATATGTTGGTGTTTGGCTGAGTAATTTTTATTTATTTATACAATTTTGTTAATGTAAGAACGTAAAACTAAGCAATTCGTTTTTTGTTTCTGAGGAATTGTTTTCTAATATTCCTACAAGGAAAAATTATGGTCCAATACGAACCATTAGATTTTATGAGGGGAAGGAAAAGTTTTTCAAAGGCGAAAATGTGCGTTGTATACCTTCGTTATGTTTTATCATCAAGAAACCTCGTCAACTAAAGGATTAAAATGTACAATTTTGTATTAAGCCTTCAAAAAAGGCTTGCTCCCATTGTCCTTCTTCAGGGATGTTAGAAGACAATTCGTCACGAACCAAAAGAGAGAAAATGCTCAGCTAAAGTGCTCAACATTAACAAAATTGCATAAATTTGTATTAAATAATTATCCATTCAAATATCAACCAATCTTTACGCTATTCAGACGAATACCGCATATCATTATTTGGCCAATTACTACTATTCGTCTGAATAAGCCGAACACCAAATAATTACTGAATATTATGTGCATACCTAGCATTCTAGAATAGCGGTGTAAATCGTTAAGTAGTAGAGGGCGAGAGACCACTCGCCACACAAAAAAAAAAAAAGAAAAGAAAAAGGAATTTGGAACAGAATCACAGGATTTACAGGCAATAAAAGTTGGAGGTAACGGAGACACGCAAACAAACGGCTGTTTGTGTCTCTACATGCCCTGGCACACTGCAAAAGTTTTTACAAGTAACTTCAAGCTTGGATGAATAACTAAATAACTACACCATGTTTCAAAATAACTTGCTTCCAACACTCACAGTTCTAATGCCACGAGCTCTGCTCAGTGACAACCGTAACTTTTTTTTCCAGTTTGCAAATTTGCCACCAGAGCATCAACATATGGGACAACTGACTGTTTTAGTCCTGACTGTTCAGCTGGAGTTTGCTATATATTGCTAACAAAATGTAGTTTTAGCTTTCAGTTTCAATTTGTACGAAGCAATTGAAAATATAAAATGCCAATTGCGGCTTCATGATTTAATAAGTAGAAATACGTTGATCACTATGTATGATACAGTTTCTTATTGACTTACTGAGATGTACGCAACACCAAAATAGTTCCTTTTTCTTCAAACCAGAGAATTTTCGAAAACTGCTACGGGTTTTCTTCTTCAGGTTAAGGATGTGACACGCGCACGCACCACCACTAGTTAGATTCTACTATAACTGTCTGCTCTATTCGAATTTATAACTCTCACACTTGCTTCGCAGTTGGCCTTGCATCAACTCTCTGGTCGTCGTTTTCACTTTCACTTCCCGTGTGGAACGAATCATTTTCCACTGTGCATCTGCTGCTGGGAGAAAATTTTTCCACTCTGTCTCGAGTTTGCCACTAAGTTCTGGGGGTCACGATTTTAGCTATTTGTTTGTATGCAGGTTCTTAGATGTTCACTGATGGAACATCCAAGAATTCACATTCCAAAGCAGACGACATCATTTACGCACCTCTCAAAACAGCGAAAACCAGTTTACAATTTTCACAAATTTTCGACAGCTTTGAAAAAATTAAAAAAAATATATCTCCTGCTGTCTTCTTCAGGTGACAAAGAAATAAAAATACTAGTTACATCACAATGTACTGTCCGACGCCGAACTGTCAGACGCTGATTTGAACGCACGTGCGTGCATAGCCTCCAAGAAATAGAAGGCCCGCATCTAAACGTCTTTCTTGCAACTCCATCGTGCTCGCAGCCGCTCTGCCAGATCTTTCCTCACCAAAT